>QVOA01024411.1:0-125469 GCA_014825685.1 Pseudomyrmex cubaensis
GCTTCGAGGCACTTCTAGGAATTGTTGGGGATAACTCGCGGCAAATACTTGAGGCAAAAACGCGGCAAATACGCGAGGCACTACTGTATATTGTAAAAATACACTCCCCGTTTTCACGAATGAGAACTGAATGCAGTGCATCACGTGAGAAGCACCTTGCCCGAAACTCTGACCGAAATGGGAGAGAAAGATATGAAGGAGCATCTTCCATCTTCGGTGACGACCTGCAAAATGGTGTACATACCGAATATCGGATATCTGTTGGCGATAATCGGATGGAATCCGTCGCCAGCCGACAACGCGAATCTGCAGAATTTAGAGTTCAAGTTCATCAGCAACAACATACGTTATTACAAGAGTCCCAGCGCCAAAGGTTCTTATTATTTATTGGCGCGCGATTTTAACTGACTCGTAAAATAGCGCGTGATGATTTTTTTTTTAAATTGAATGATGATTTCAGAATTGGACGATACCATAGGTGACATAATGTTGAGAATAAACAAACGCGAGAGTTACATCATACTGAAACTCGTCAAGTACATAAACAAGCACGCTGCATCGATTTTCAATGCGATTCAGTTGTGCGCTGAATTAGACACGTAAGTGCACGCGTTATAATATATTTCTAAAAAAAAAAAATCTACGTTAAATTGAATGACAAATCGAGAAAAACGACTAAGCACAAAAAATTTGGTGCGGTATATTGATCGTTGCAGATTGCTGGCGTTTTCCGTAGTTGCGCGTGAATATAATTACGTGAAACCGAACATGGTGACGCGACAGATTATAGCGATAGAACAGGGCCGACATCCCTTGCTGGAATTTCTGACAACGTTCGTTCCGAACGACACCTATTCCGGGGACGGGAAGAGTCTCGTAAAAGTTCTGACCGGTCCGAACGCTTCGGGCAAGAGCACTTACATGAAACAAGTCGCGCTCATAATTTTCATGGCTCATATCGGCTGTTACGTACCGGCGAAATCGGCCACCATAGGAATAATGACTCACATCCTGACTCAGATCACGCATACAGACAGTGTAGCTCTCAATACGAGTATGTTCTTGCAAGATATACGGCAGGTACGGATATGTTTACTGATTTTCCGCGGTGTATATAAAGTTACGCTGTCAATAGTTTCGGAATTGATCTCCGCGGAGTATTTTCTTCGTTTTTTTAGATAAATTCTGCTCTGTACGCGTCTACACCGAATTCCGTCGTTATTTTGGACGAATTCGGTAACGGAACGTCCGAATTGAGCGGCTTGTCATTGCTCGCAGCCATACTAAATCATTTCATTGAGCGAGACGAGTCTTGTCCTCACATTTTTGTGGCTACGCATATTCATCGGGTCATGAGCACGTTGCCGCAAGATCCGATACTCGAAGAACAGGTATATGCTCCGATATATTTAACCCTTTGCCGACGATGTGAAAAAAATAAATAAAATACAATCTAACTTCTACTGATGAAAACTCGTTACTGAAGCTTTCACGAGTAAGAATTTTTTAAAAATTTTATAGTGTTCAAAATATAAAAACTTACACTGAATCTCAAAGATCCAGACTGCTGACGAAAGATGCTCAATTACACGTTGCCGGCGGAGAGTTAAAAACACCACTTGTTATCGCTAATTTCTTAGTTCGTTAATTATTTTTACTCACAGACTTTCGAGTTTATTACAAACGACGATGGTTCCGTGGCGTATCTTTACCGTATAATTAGCGGACATGCAACACGCAGTTTCGCACATGAAGCTGCACGAAGCGCAGGATTGGATGAACAAATTGTGAAACGAGCATTGGAGGTAATTAGAAATTTTCTTGTGTGTGCGTAAATCAAATTAAAGTTTAATTATGCATTAAGTTAAATTGTTTTTTGTAAATTACTTCCTTTGCGATGCGACTTTTTGCAGGTGTACAAAAAATTTAAAGTCGGTGAATTACCTACACGTTTACAGGAAGCGCAAAAACAAGACAAGTAAGAATATTTCAAACGTTATGAAATAAAATTAACCTTCACGTTTACACAGACAAAATATTATGCTTTTAAATCGTGCAATTTATGAATTTTTAGAGCAACGAGGATCATTGAAAGATTGTTGGAAGAGAGTGAGAATATCGATTTAGAAGAATTGAAATCGATGATTCGACAAGTCACAGATCTGTCAAATACGAGATAAATACAGAAATTAAACAAGGTTTTTTTTATAAAGAAATTTACTACATATATATAATATAATTAGCAAAGTAATTAAATAAAAATATTTAATTTTTAAAAATAAAATCAGATATTTTTCACTAATTCAAAGATCTTAGCAAGATTTTAATAATCGATAGGTTCCAGTAAAACACTAAATATTTAATATCTTAAATGTTTTTTGCTTATTTTTACTTGGTCGACGGAGACGCTGTTAATCTACATTACAGCATAAAAATACCGACTAACAGTCCATGGTTATATAAACTTAAAGAAGCGCAACGCAATTTTTACTTGGAAAAATATGCATCTTCGTTGTATTTCTCAGACTCCGGACTAGATGCCGCAAATAGTCATCTGTGTCAGTCGCACCTGCACAGTCGCGTCGCTAGATGTCGGGACAATTGGTGCGCGCCGGCCGGGAGTTGGCGCTCGCAGTCCTTCCGTTGTCAATAACGGACACTGGCAGTGTATCCCGGCACGAAAACGAAACGGTCGTCCCTCGGCGCCGACAGATAGATACTCCGAAGTAACGGTCGAGTCGCGGACGCGATTCGACTGGCTGACGTGAGGACGTAGTACATCGTGGTCGTGTGTGGGCGTGTGTGTGTGCGGTCGTTCGCGCTGCCGACTGCTCTTGCAGTCTCGTCGACGAAAACGAGAACAACGACGACGAGGACGACGACGACGACAACGACGACGACGCGGTGCAAAAGCCGCGGGCCAGAATACGTACGGGCACGCCTCGAAGTCCGAGAGAGGGAGAGAGAAGGAGAGGAAAATTCCCTCGGGACAAGGAGGATTTGCTACGAGGGGCGGAGAGGAGAGAAGAGCGTCATCGTCGACAGAAAAGGAGCAAAAACGGACAGGACGACAAAGAGCGAGACGGCAGGTCCGACCGGTCGTCGCCGCGCGGAGTTTGAATGCGAACGCTTCTGTAACTGTCAACCGTCGTCGTTCGCCGCGAGTCGATATCTCTGTCTTTCTCTTTCTTGCGATCGCGCACACGTTCGAGTCGATTAATCGGCCGCGTGCGAGTCTTCTCTTCCGATCTCGCGCGGTGGTTGGTAACGGTTTTGGAAGCCGGGCTGTACGCATTTTATGGTGCCGACGGAGACTGACTTGATGACCATGGATCACAACACAGTCAACATCGACGTCGGCGATAGCATAAACATCCAGAGAACCGACGGTAAGTGCGAAAATAATCCCCTCTTTGGACGTACTCCCGTATCGTACTGCATGTGCGAGAAACGCGTTTCGTGGTCGCCGTTACAGCCGCTCTCGGTCTTGCTTCTTCGTCGATCCTGTGTCGTTGCTTTCTTCCCTCTCACAACACCTTTATGTATTCTATTCCCATCCGCTCATCTTCTCGTCTTTCTTTCATTTCGTTAATCTCTCTCATCTCGTGTTCTTGTTTCTTACGTATCTGTTTTTTTTTTTTATATGCCACACAACATTCGTTCGTATAATCCTTTTATTATCTCGTTCGTGACGTGATCACGAAATTCTTCATCTGTTCTCCCGCGTTTCTTTTCTTTCCCTTAGAAAGACCGTTTATTTGCGTCCAGTTATGTTTGCTCCTTCACTTTCGTCCATTTATTTACGTTTATTTCTTTCTCGATCTTTTTGTCTCCATTTGTTTCACGCTCTTTTTTTCTCTCTTGCACGGTGTTTCTTCTAGCGTATTCCTTTTTATTTCCGATTTCCATTGTCCGTTCTCTCGTGTCTGTTCTTTCTCTTTATTTTTCTCTCCCTTTCTCATTCGCTCTCACTCGCTTACCTGGACTCGTTCACCTGGACTCGCTCGTGCGTCTCCGTGTTTTTCCGCGATTGCTGTCACGCGGTCGGGCCCCGCAAGTTCGAAACGCAGTAGAACTGTTCGACGTGTGATTATTACGCGTGGGCCTAAACCGTTTCTTTCGGCGTCGACCGAGATCCCTTGTTTTCCGTATATTCAAAATCGCGTTTCTATATATAGATATAAATTTGTTTTGTACAACCGCAAGTTGCTCAAATTTCTTGACGTGTATTTGTTTTTCTTCTTTGTTGATATTTTTTTCTCGTAGTCTCTTGTAATATTTTTGAATACACTGATTCGTGCTGAATTATCATTAATAATAATTAAAAGTACGTAAAACTTTGACATTATTAACACATGAATTGATTGTTAAAGAAAACGTGAAGAGACATTTTATACTATAAAGAAAAAATCGATTTTTTTCATTTTCTCGTCATAACAATCGTGTAGATATAGAATTTATATCTCGCGTATTAATAGCTTTTATATTAGAGATATCGAGTCTTGACATTCGAGAGAAATCAAGTGTCAATGATAATATCAGACGTCCTTTGTCGGACAATTGCTTCTAATAATATCTCATCATTGTGTTATCCGAATTCCTCTTCGAGCAAATGTAATAAAGCCAGGAACCACACACGAAAAAAATACGCGGTAAGACTTGAGTGTAACCGACGTTTCAAAGCCGCCGATCGAGCCGCAAGGAGGCGCTTCCTTTCACCACGCTTGTTGTTTCCGACATGTAGAACGAGACCGAAAATCTCGCGAACGAGTTGCGTTCTCATTAGCGTAATCGAAGAACGGAAGTAGCGTCACAAAACGCGGACTCTTGTAAATGAAGTTTTGAAACACTTTGTAAGAGACTTTGCCATCTGTGTGCCAGTTAAATACAAGCGTTTTTTGAGTAGAGAATACATTGTCAGTAATCCAAAAGTTTTAAGGAAAAAAAATACTTTAGAAATTTTAGGAAAGAGAGTAGAATTAAAGGTGAGAAAATAACGTTTGTTTTAGTGCCAAGACTTTAATAGCTTGGAAAATATTTGGAAAACGAAAGCTCCGCAAGAATGCATTTGTGTTTCTCTCTTTTTCCCTATCTCTCTTTTTCTCGTTACTTGAGAGGGTTAATCGAAGACGAGATCTATTATGCGATCGCAAACTTCTCGAGCACGAACTCTCGGTATTCTCATTCACGTCGAAGAAACGGGGAAAATATATATCAAATCCAAATTTGACGTCATTGATATACCTACGTTTTCTATTGATCTTGCAATTGTTTATATATGTGACACTCGACATCGATCATCTGACTGGTTGGCGTATGTTGGCAGAGTATAATCGCGTCTTTCAGATTGCTGGTTGCGAACTGTACCGATATAAATCTTTACACTATCGTATAAATACTCACTTACAAGAAAGATGTCTTTATGACGAAATTAAATATTATTACAATTAATAATACAAATTATTACAATTAATAATACAAATACTATTATTGTAATATTTCATTAAAATAAAAATACCAAAGAAATAACTACTTAATTAAGTACAAGAAAATTCTGATGAATTCTGATGATTAAAAAAAAGGTGAAACACGAACTGTAATCATTCACACTAAGGACAAATATAACGGCACGTGTATACGCATTTAAATACATTATATATAATTGCCGTAAAAAATATATCGCAATTTTTCATCTGCCTCTGCGAGAAGTCAGAAATATCTGCGAGCGTATAAATCACTCGAAAGTTCACCCAATAAATTCGGTTCGTTCTCGAGATAGTTTTTTCTGCGGAAAGAGTTAGGAGCACGTATACGTCGGTATATCTTTCGATATTTAATTCAAAGTGCGAGCTCGTACAACCACGGGAACTTATCAACTATGAACGAGCGAAGTTTCGTTCGCGGTGCATGTCTGCACTTCGGATGCGCGCACTCGTTCGCTGACCACACCGTTACGTTTCTCGCGGCGCGGTGCAACGAGCGGCGTGTTATAGGGGAGGACTGGGGCATAATTGATCCGGCAGAACATACTCTCGCCGGACAATACTTACCTTTCGAGCCCTACGCGAAAATATTCCTCATAAACGGACTAGACTAGCGCAATAACGAACCGCTCGCCGTGTCGACTCCCGCGTCGTTGAATGCTTATCAGGGCATTCATAATTTGCGAGGAGATTCAGCCCGAGTTGGCTGTATGCGAGTTCGCCTCCTTTCTCCTCGTCGTCTAAATAGGCAAGTTTTGTTTTTTTTTACGTCAGAATACGGAATTCCTTGAACGTCTGAATTGTAAATTCATATAATATATATCTCGAGGTCGCAATATTTTTACGTATTGAAGAGAAACGCGCGCACACACAAAGAAAATATTTACAAAATTTTTAAGATAAATCTTCAGATTATTTATCGTATTTCTGGTGATTTTATCGGACGTTGTTGTAACATCAGTTAGAGATAAAACTATAAGCAAGATTTGAAAATTATAGAGACTGCAAAACATCTTCAGGATTCGTGACACTGAGAAATCTGATTTATTATTCTTTGTGTTTCATTTATTAGTATGAAGATATATAAGATCGGGTGCAGGAGTCTTTTTTACGTTTTTAATGCCAAAGTCGCGTTAGCCTGACCTTGGCACTAAAATTTATTAATTATTCTGTATATCTATCGCGTAGACGGCGGATGTGAAGCATTTCGTATTTTGTTGATGAATGCTTACCGGGGCGTTCATAATTCGCGAGAGGTTCTTAAAGACCGCGGAATTGCTTTATTGTTAACCACTTTGCGCTGCGGTTCGCATGGGAAGAGATATCGCTGCGCTTTCGAGCGTTGATCCTCTTGCGCAGTGTTTCCCAACCGTTGCATCGCAATCGTCATTGATTCGTCGCAAAAACGATCGTGTGCAGGTATATATATTGAAGATATAGATAAAATATAGAAAAAAAAATTACAAACAATACATCTACTTGTAGGTTTTTCTCACTTCAGATTTATCTTATTAAAAATTAACGCGCGAAACAAATGTTTGTTTGTTCCTAGTAGCATAAACTGTATCGTGCGAGACGGTGAGTTAACCGGCGAGCGCAACATCCGCCGCGGATTACGCGCGTTATCTCGAGTTATCGCCGTTTCTCACGACAGTTGCTCCGAGTCTATCGTGGAAAAAATCGCAAGACCGTCACCGTCGTTAAACGTGCAAAATTACGGCTTTCTGAAAACAAAAAGGAAACGATTCTGTGATCGGTTTCTTTGATCAGTCGAAATTTCTCCCACTTTTAACCACAGCGGAAGCAAAGCGTTCGTCGCGAAAAATTTCGTATTCGAGTTTCTGCGGCGTCACGTTCTCAGAGTGCCCACACCTGGTCCGCCAGAAACACGATCGTGTCACGAGTGAATCAGACATGTTACCCACCCTCAAACACTCCGGACTCGCGTCGTTCACGTAGAACATTGTAAACCCGATCGATATTAGCGATGGGTGCTTCGTGGACAGCCTCCCACGTTAGTATATATAACGCGCGACTCTCTCTCTTGAGTCATTTTTTGCAAGCGCAGGCGAGTTTATTGCATTTTCTCACGATGCACGCTTCTTGACATTATTAATTCTCCGACGAATGCTCACTGTCACTCGCCAAAACTCGCCACGAATTTCGTACGAATAATTTAAGATAACTTGACCCGAAAAAATGTGACGTTTATCATAATAAATTTAGTCAACTTTTTTTTTCATAAAAATTTCCCTAAGATCAGCACGTTTTGTCGTCTAACTTTTTTCAGTTTTTGATATTAAATTTTCTAGCAAAACGCGGTCTCGCTTAATGATGTTACTTTATTCAGAATTTTCTCTGCCGCATTTAATTTAGAAGGTAAAGTTGTCTACAAAAAACATCGTTGTATGGTTACTTATACGGACTGATTTTAATTTTAGAAGACGGTGAGATATTACCGATCGACCGTCGCATTATTTCATCGTAAGATGTTATTTATAATTCGCTGTAACTCGCTCATTATACGCGGTCTGGGAACTTCGATTATTTATCATATTGCATGCGTCGTACACTTTGCACAATATTTGTCCGCCAACGCGGAATATTTCTAAGGTTTCCACTTGTCCTTGGGATTCGAGTTGTGAGACGGGCTTTATCGCTGTTCATTCGTGAAAGAAGCAACTCGTTGACATTTTGATATTCAAACCAAAATTTGTAGATGACATTTATGTTACAATTTGCGTTAATAAACAAGTGAAGAATTTAATTAGATAAGATAAGATAAGATAAGTTATTGCATAGAGATAAAATGCAATAACAAGCTTGTGAAAGAGCAGTAAATTAGTGGTGGTCGGATTTCCCCGGAAGATGAGTTATGAATTTATTATCGCGAATGAAAAGAATATTTTACAATATAATATTTTCAGAACATTTCGACACTCAAAAAAAAAAAGAATATCAGTACATTGGTAAGAGGCGTCGACATCGCGTGTTTTTCGTGGTCACGCTTACAAATCATATTAAATTTAAGATGTGCTTTCTGTGATATTCCCGCAATCGCATTCACCTCGCGTGTGGCTAGGATATTCCGCGACGAGAGCCGATCGACTTCCGGCTGACCGTGTGTGCAAGATCGAAATTGAATTACGAGCGTCGCGTCAGCGCGGCCGAGTACTTCGGAATTAAAGGGAATAGTTCCGCGACGATGCCCGCAATCCGTGTAAATTCAACGGCTTTGTAACGGGATCACATTACGTTCGTCAATATTTACGTAATAACGCCGTTTGCCTTCGATCTTCCTGCATCGAATCTTCATCATATATTCACGCGTCTGTTGGAACATTTTGTCGCGAAAGTGCAAAACAAAGTTTTTACTTCAGCCCATCTGGCTTCAATCACATGTATCACGTTTTTGAGTGATGTTTCAAGTGCGAAACAAATTCTCGAAAAACTATGTCGGTGATATAACACGGTAATGTCAGTCAGTGATAGAAGAGATAACTTGTTTGTGTAATTAAATTTTCTCAGCGGAAGTATCGGGAAAGGTCATTGCTTTTCGTGATACCAAATTTTTAAAGTCTTTTAATTAAGTCAAAGTCCGCTTGAAATTAATTAAAAAGTGCTTTCGTTATCTATTTATGTAAAGTTTGCATTAAATTGCCACTCACATAAAGACGCAGGTTTCGCGTTGCTCGACAATTTTTGTTTTTTTTATTATTTCGACACCTTTCGAGATCGCGGCCGCTCTTTTATGAGACAATCGGCACGGTTTTGATTTTACATGTTTTCTTCGCCGCTGAATGAGTCAGACCGATCGCCAAGAAAGGCGAGAGTTTACCAACGGCCAACCACTACTACGCTCGCATACTCACACGCATGGCCCGTGCTCGTGTGGTTTAATACGCGTTAAGATTTTTATCTGGGCCGTGTGTTCGAAGGCTCAAATCAGTCACTTCGTAATTATCGATAATTGCAGCTTGGAGCGTGTTTCATTCCGCCGGAAGCGCATCGATCACGGGGCTTATCGCGCGAACCGCGGTCGCTTATCTGCGCGCTCACCCTGCATACGCACATCTCTTCTTCTTCCCTCAGTTTTTACGCACTTGCACGTTGCCGGCGTTTTTCCTCGCTTGCGAGGAGATTTGTTCTCGCAATTACAATTTACAATTAATGGCAATTATAAGAGAAAACAAGTTGAATCTCTCACAATCTGCAGCCAGTGTATACAGGCGGTATATATACGCCTCGCAGATTATCTCGCAACAACTTCATATGTTTCGTTTTTATGGCGTGTCTTCCTAAAGAAGCTGTTCGAGGTCGTGAAGTATAATTTCCGGCGCTTCGACGGATCGTGCCAAGTTTCGATCCGACCTTCTCCCAATTAGCGGCTAATTCGTTACGTCACCGCGCGGTCTCTGAATGAGTTTATCGAGGTCCGGAGGTAACGAACGTTTCAGCTCGTTAGCAAACCCATCGACGAAGGCTATTAATTCGCGAGAATTTCTGACAACAATTGCCGCAAAACGCACGAGGTTTCATTTTTTTTTCTTCTTCAGAGACAGAATAATATCGCCAGCGCGTTCTTACGAGTAAAACGCAAGCGAGATCGTTCGCGATATTAAACAATGTTGAAGTGCTATACGAATCCCGTGCGAGAAATGTACTGGAAATTGCTGAGACGCGCGCGTGTAACAGTTTTTACGCAGTATGATCAACGGAATGCGTCGTTGCGGGGCGTTACATCATTGCTTTGTGGCACAAAAACGATCAGTGATGCACGAGAATATAGACATTGTATACATATATATTCAGTAATATACAAGTGCTCTTTTATCCTTAAATAAAAAAGCATCGCAATTTGTGCTTGACCTTCGTGAAGTTTCAAAATTTATTCCTGCGAAACGGACTGATGACGCAAAATTAATCGACGCGAAGATAATTGTGGAACGAAAATTGGACTTGCATCCGCGCCATTCGGAAATGCACAAAGCCTTCCTACGCGTCCCGCTTTGCATTCAACCTGCCAATCGGCCGAGTTGCGCCTGGCTGCGTAACGCGTTTTCCTATTGTCCATATTTAAAGCGTCTGTGACCTTCGCGACCTGAAAAAAATGGCATATCAAACGCGTGCGGTGTGATCGAGGAAAAACGCACACGTTTTGTGCGCATTATAAGAAAAACCCAAGCGAGTGCTAATTTATCACGTATGATTCAGCGTGAATCTCTTCTCGGGAAACTGACAAGAATGTCGAGTTAAATCTCAACGTTTAATCAACCGGTCGCCTAAAAATAGAGACGGTTCGTTAATCTCAGCGCTTATCGTCCGGAAGCCTATTAATCGGCTTACCGCCATCCTATACCGAGGTCAGTGTTCTCTGTTTCTGCGTAAACGTGCAGATCTTTACGAAGTGTGAAACTCGCACGGACCGCTGAAGTAACTGACGTTACGTGTAGGTGCACTCGTTGCAATTTCTTTGATCCCGCGCATTAAGGGGCATTCACGGGCAACGCGCGCGAGCGCGTCTATTTTCGCCCGCGCTCTATTTCGGCCACGGTATCTGGAGCTCGGTGAGCGACAGTGGACAGATATTCCGCCAAGTAGATGCACTTAAGAACGGCGCGCCGAGAATAGTGCGCCGTCGCAACGCAGGACGAAGCGCGCGTTTCATCAGCAAGTGGGACGCGTTCGTCAATTACGCTCGGCGGCGTTTAATATTAATTATATCGCGCCGGACGATGGTAATAAAGCGCGCGACGCGATCGCACGTGAAGTATAACATGGAGAGATTACCGCAGAAGCAGGAAAGACCGGAATAGAGAATATATTTTTTATTTAATACGTTTTTCCTTTTTACCACATTTTGCGAAAAAAAATATCTGACAACTTTTTGCCTTGTACAAATATCGCGTAGACTTATTCATCTAGAATTAAAGTCTTTTTTTCTTTCGTTCTTAACGGTGTGATGAAAAAAAAAGATACACACCGCGCGCTCGTCGTTCCAGTAGAATGCGAGCAGATGCGATTCCAAGAACGAGACTGGTTGCTGCAAGATGCATTTCATTGATTCTTACCGCGGAAATCTTTTTGCAAATATCCTATTCGACAGATTACGTAGTCGAAATGAGAGACTGAGAAGCGATCGCGCGCGATACGTAGGTAACTCATTGACGCAATCGTGCGTTTCAGACGCGATGCAACAAGTGGCTGACACGCATTCTGTGCGTAATCCCGCTATGCGCCAACAAAGATCGCCCGAGCGAGAACGATATCTCGGTGATGTCCGCGACGAACGTATAGCGAAGTGAAAAATATCGATGACTAATTCCGTCGACATACACGCCGGCTATCGCGATCAAGTTACATATCTCAGTGTTGGCCTTTTTGGCAGCTTATCATAGGTAATGGAGAAATACAATTTCTCGATAGCAAAATACATTTTCCGCTAATGTAAAAATAATAAACCTAATCTACATTTTAAAATAATAAGTATATATAAAAAAAAACTCCGATTAGTTTTATTTGAGACGGTAAAAACGAACGTGTGATCATCGATTTGTAAAATCGACCGTGATCCGTCGATTTTCTATACTGGAATGCTGTTTAAGGTACATACAGAGATCGGTCCCGCGGTTGATTATACCGTGTACGTATAGCCGGTAATAAAAAAAGAATGCAGAGATACTTGTAGAGTCCTTGTCCGAAAGCGCAGTGCGAGTTGTCGAGAGCCGCACACACGTGGGCGCCGGAGCCTTATAAGGACGTCCATAAGGAGCCTCACTCGGCTCACCAAACCTCACCTTGTCTTATCTTATCTTACGTCATTTGCCGTCCCTGTCCGTCGAATCGAATGCTCTAGTGTCTTGCATCCCCGTGAAAAAATTATTCGCTCGCTTTATTACTGCGTGTAGCCCAAATTCCACTTTCCCTTGTTGCCAAAGTATTGCTACAATTCTTTCTATTTTATTACATGTATACACGCTAACATCCGCGTTTATTACTCTTCAGATCTTGGCAAACATATTCGACATAAAATAAATTTTATTTTATATGAAATTAGTGTTTGTTGAAAAAAATGTGCGCGCGACTTTCGGCGCGTTTTCATACGCGTTTAGTTTCGTGCGTAGAGCTGACGCATTGAAATTTTTATGTAACTTTAATATTTTCTTCTTTAAATATTTGTATTTCCCTTTCCTGTAATTTTTTTCTAATAATAGATTTTTTGTACATCGAACACTTAGAGCGCGATTTAAATAAAAAATTAAATTAAATTTATAATCTGCTCTCAAAGTTTGGAAGAAGTACTTAAACAATCTGGAAACTTCATCAGAGCTCGTACACCAACTTACTTAAGAGATCGCTTCACTTCGTTCCACGCTTAATTCCCTCTTATGCGCCTACGCGTATGTTTCGCGATCTCTCAAGCGCCTCGAGAAGAGGAAAGGTGATTGGCGAGGAAAATTTGCGTACGCGTGTGTCCTCATAGGTGCCGCCTACGGGTCCAAGAGTGTTACACGCACGAAACTGGAACGACCGCGCGATAGAAAGTAAATCGCCAGACCGCCGCACAATGGTCCGCGTCTTTTCATACGCGTGTTATTTTTTCATCGCCGATCGGCGAAACAGGAAGCGAAACTGTCGATTCCACATTCACGGACGATTAAAGCTATGAAACGCGCACGTTCGCGTGACACATCGACTCTGTTTAATAGCCGTGAATGTGTTGGTGTGCATCGATCTTTCTCGCTGATATCGCGCGCATCGATTTTCAGCAAACTATAATTTTTGCCGGACGGAAAATTTCTCCGAACGCTGCAAGCTTGAGTTTCACTCGATTTTCACTTGAATTTCAATCGATATCGCAAATTGCGGCTTATATTAAACGTCAGATAGTTTTATCGAAAAATTTAATCGTGTGGCATGAGAGCTTGGATCAGAAAATATAAAATGCATATAATTTATATGCGTAATCGAGCGGGTCATCTTCTCTGTTTCATCCTCTCTGTAAAATGAAGTAATTTTTTTTCCAAGAATATAGACTCACTCCGCGGCAGATGAAACTCAAAGAAAATTGCGATAGACATCACAGAGAGAGATGCGAATATTAAAGATCGTTCATCGTAGATTAATAATGCGTTGGAACACGAGAGCGACACCTTTTGCTTTCGGCGTTTTGCCAAGGCGTGCTCGACGCTTGTATTTATCGGTTTTACGAGAAACATTTGTATCTGAAAATTATAAGCGCCACTTTGTAAAGCGCAAGAGTGTTTTGTACATACAAACGCGCACAATATTATTGTACAATCTCGGGACAAACGGAACGGGTGCTCGAAAACGCGATAATTGTTGCATAGTTATGTGAAGCACCGTTCGTTCCGCAGATAAAATTACAATTATGACGGCGTGTTATCTGTAATTACGCACATATTAGTATGCATATACAAAAGTACTGTTACGAATTTACTGTTACTCTTTATGCTGGTACGGACATAAGAAAGTTTTGGACAATGTTATCTTTTTAAATTGGAGAGAGCGCAAGTTTTAAATGCTGCGTTTTATAGATTTCAACAAATTAGTATTCAATCGAAACGCGAGCAAACACGCGTACAATAGGTCAAGATCGCGGACGTAATCAGAATTCGTATTCACGTGTCGTCTTCACGTGCGAATTTGTAATTGGGCGCGGATTATTTTTAAAATCTGTGTTACGAAGCAGGATGACATAATAACTTTTGCAACTGTCGTGTGCATAGCGCGTCCTGTGAAACGGCGATATTTATTATTGAAGGTACATGAACATACGCGCGCGCGCGCGTAGGCCACGTAACCTAGTCCAATCTCGAACACGGCAGCCAGCTGTTCGGTGCTAGTGCCGTTGGTAACCTAGCCGAAGAAATTGGCTTCGTCTGGTCGGTAACAGGCTTGAGTTCTCTGGTAAGTGGCGGTTCTCCGTGCCGTTGTCAAGAACTAAAGAACGTCGAGGTCGGTTTCTTGCCCACCCACGCGATATCTGTTCGCACATCTCCGTACAAAAGAAGCAAATTTAGCGCGAATATGAACCAGAGACTCAATAAATTAATTTTATTTTGAAAAGACAGTTGGATGAGGTATCGCTATTAAAATTGTATAAAAAAAAGTAAATTTTTGTAGACGTTTTACGTCATTTGTGTTTGTCCACTCACATATTTTGTAACTTAGGAACTTTTGAAAAATTGTTAACTTTTCAAGTATTTCTTCCTTAATTCAGCTTTGAACTTTATTGTGTGATGCGCAAAGAAGTGAATTCGCGGGACACTTCGTGTAATAATTGGCTTTTTGTTGTTATTTTCCCTGACAATTTCGCGGTGATATTCGAAGTACACAGACGAAATATTATTCCTTCTGAAGCCTGTTTTGTGTATATCAAACGATGTAACACAACATCCTCCTTGTTCGTTTTACATACGACGGATCTGCGCGGCAGGAAGCCGCTGCTTAAATTTAATGTCCAATAGACCGAAGCGGACCCCCGAACCGAGCATTTTAATGCTTCGTTTAATCACGATGCGACCGAAACGCATTTGAATCGAAATCGACGCGTGCCGTTCGCGTCTCGCGACCATTAATTTCCGCAATGTCACGATTTTTAATCTTACGCATGGAAATGCCCAGATATTCGATCGCGTCGGAAGCCCACGCAGTTGATTAACGTCAATCAAAACGACTAAATCGCCAATTTGAATCGACGTAACTTGAAGAAACGTACATTTTGGCGTGCGTAATAAAAAATCGCAATTATATTTAAAATAAATAATATTAAACACACACACAATGTGTTTTTCTGGGGCTAAAGTAGGATAAGGTAAGACAACCTCTTTTTTTTCGATGTAAAAATGTGTAGGTGCTGAACGTCGGCGTTAGACGTGACGGGGAAGAAATATCGTACCTGTCGAAGGGGCGAGCATTTCCGCGATGTAGCGGTCATCTGCATGGAGAGACTCGACTTCCGAGTAAATAAATATGGGCTGGTACTATGTGGTCACGCATCGAGTGCCTCGAGTCACATATCGCGAATACTAGATGAGCTTCTCGATGTTAGATACATACCCCATGGGAGATCGCTGTCGATCGATCAAGCTTGGAGACATATTTCTCCCTTGAAGCTTGAAATCTGTCAACGTTTCTTTTACGTGTGACACAAGATACACACAGATGAGTTACTTGGCTCGAACATGCTTGAACAAAGCTCTCACGAAAATCGAATATACTTGAAAAGCTTTTAACAAATCAAAGTATCAATAGTTAAATGGTTTAGACAAATTTATATTTTATTTGTTATATCTTACGAGATATTTTTGTTCACGGAACTGTTATATTTATGATAAGCTACAATTAACGAGAAATAATTTGCTCAAGCATAGTCGACTTGTGTCTGCCGAAGAAATACTCTTTTAATTTTTTTTATTTCCCGCTCCTGATTGCATTGAGCCGAGAAAGTCAGTCGCGAAAATTCGCACGTTGCTGTCCAATCATTAACGAGGTTCCGTTAATGCTCTCCATTATCGTCCGCTGTGTAATTGACGATTCAAATCGGTCGCGTTGTTCAGTTCACCTTCAACCGGCATCGCGCCGGCACGCTCGATTCCGCTCGCGAATCTTTGGGCAATTCTCGTCCTGAAATAACCCCTGAATTATTTGCTGTGTACGGTCGCTCAGGGACTCTGCTGTTTATCGATTCTTCGAGTCACATTCGTGCCACGAGTCGCCGTAAAACTGCTTCACGAGTCGATCGCGACATTAACCTTGACAAGGCTGTAATTTAGACAAATTGTTACTTCCTATTTGTTTTGTTATTGTGTGAAATTTAGTTTGGAACGAGGTTGACGTTGCAGCCGTGTTTCTGATCGAACAATTCGAACGTGCGTCTCGTCGGATCGGGAATCGGTATCGCAACCGATAGTGCATAACGCACGGGTTCATCGAGGCGAGTCGAGAAGTTGTTAGCGGACCCCGAAGGTGGGGGGCCCCGGCAAAATTTCTCGGCCGGGCGTCAATAATAAATGCGTTTATGAAACGCAGCTCGGTGAACGTGTCAGTCGATTGGGTTGCGTCGACCGATGCTGACACCGCGAGAACATGGTACCATCGTCGATTTTTCCCGACCGGCCGGTCTTGTTCAATTTGAAAACGCGTGAAACTTTCGGTGGACGTTAATTATCTCGCCCTAGTTTCGCTCTATTAACTATTTCTCCGCGTTACACGCTTGGTAGCGAGACCCCGTGCCTGGATGTCACATGAGTGTTACACGTGCGATGAAAAATGTGTTTTAATGTTTGCAAAGTTCATACGGTGTACAATAAAAAAATTGTAAATTTTCTACGGTGTATAATAAAAAACTTGTAAATTTTTTATTTTCTAATCATATTTTATTACAATCATGCAAGTGCTTATAATAAAGTTGTTAGTTTATTTTTAGCTAAGTTTTCAAATTATGAATATTATGTGGAACGCAATATCACTTAGAATCGACTCTTCGTTATTCGCTTATTATCGTTCCAAGATTACAAGTGAAACGTACCAAGCTGCCCTGCGTGAAAGTGCGTTTATTCTCGGATCCCGAAGAGCTGTTCGCTTTGGGGTGAATATGTTCCGAAGGATAATCGCGTCGATCGCGTCGAGGCAGCGCGGAAAAAAAGACGATCGCCACTTGCGGTTCTAAAAGCTTCTCTCCGCTTTTTTAAGATCGGGACGAAACGAGAATCCGACGAATTTTCGCCGCTGCGTGTTTCGTGCGCGAAGCGAACATTGTCCGGATTAAACCTGTACGTTCCTGAAGAAGTTCCAGTCGAATCGATCGCGCGCGAGTCGTCACAGTTCGTTGCTGTCTCCGATGTAGTGTAATATCTTCAATGCTATTTTCCGATGATAGGTTTTTTTTGTGCGAAATATGTAATTGTGTAAGAGTGTAAAGGAGAGCGTTATCGATGAAATGGTGTGAAAATCGTCGTGTCAATCTTTCTATTGACTTTAAACGGGGTAAATGGAGCATGAGCTGATGCAGTGACATTATAGCAGATGGATATAACGATATATGATCTGTGAGAATCGGCAGAAAAAAATAGCGCACAGATATCTACTAATAAAAAAAAAAAAAAGAAAAAAGAAAAAAAACAAAATCCAATTTTTCTGACTTCAATAATACAGTAAAGTCATTATGGGTTGGCTCTCTCTTTGCGTTTGTGCCACAAAGAGCGACGACGAGAAGCCGAAGAAGAATGAAAAACGCAAGAAAAAAAGCAAGAAATATAAGAAGCTTTCCAAGCAAAAGGAATCTAACAAAGTGCCGTCGCTTTCCACTGACGAATCCTTACGCAAATCGCAAAATGAAGAGAAACAAATTGAGAAAGAAGAAATCGCGGAAAAGAATTGGATGAACGGAGAATTTGTTGAGCGCATTGATGATCGCGCAAGAAGTGATCGGATCAACGATCAAATCGATCCGACAAAAGTCGACGACTCGCCAATCAATTCCTGGTCTTATCGATCTGATTGCGAAAATTTCGATAAATCTTTCAAGGAAAACAGTGCAGATGAATCTGAATGGAACATCTCACGTGGTATCGATTGTGATTACACGATGCATTTGACATGTGCATCGAGCACAGCCGACGAAGATGACGAGAAGCGGGTCAAGTGCATTTCGGACAAGAAAGAACGTGAGGAAGAGACCAATCTAGATAAATCCATGTCGAGATCGGCGGTCTCCGGCGAACCTGAAGACTCTTCATGGACGTCGGAAGACAGGCAAGACGCGGCCGTTGAATCGAGCCTTGATAGGAAACTCGAGGAGAGAATCTCCTCTAGAATTAATTTTCCCAATAAGGACCAGAAAAGAGAGAGTCTCAAAGGTAGAACTTCGTTGAAAAAGCAATCCAGAAACGCTCTCCCGCCGATCAAACGAAGATCCGAGACGCGCGGTTGCATAGATAGCAAGGAGATGGAAGAACGCAAGGAAATGAATAAATTTGCTTTTAAGAATAACGCGCTGTTTTGCGAGCAAAGTGAGATTCGGCGGAAATTAAACTCGTGCAGCTTTGAAATTCGGCCGTTCGAAAACGAGGAGCGAGGAGAAAAAAAAATGCGAATCCGGGGCGTGGGTTCCATGATACCTAGACTTTCATCCCCCAGACAGGGGATAAACTCGATCAAAACCGACGGTGACGGCAAATCGGAAATTGTGCAAAACGGTACATTGATTGCGCACGTCGAGTTGTGCGGAATACTAAATAAACACACAAGTTAAAAATGTCATTCTCACACAAACTGTAATTTAATTACGTATAAACAAAAAAATATTTACATCAAAATCGTATAAAAATATTCTATGATTTTTTGCAGTTTATACTACGCTCGCCAATTTAATAAAAAATTTTCTCAATTTACTCAAAATAGATACTTGAATATTTTTTCGATTTAGACTTTTGTTATTTTGTTATTTTTAATTTTTGTTTTTAATTATTTAGAAACAACATATGTGCTCATGACCGATATCGTATTATTACAATATAAATACACCCGCATTGTATCACTGTTAGTTTTTATATAAATAGCTATGTAAAATTTGTGTTACAGGTCGCATTCACTCAGCAGTCGTCTCCGGTGTCAATTTAGATCAGCGCACCGTAACAGTAGAATGGTTCGAGAAGGGGGAAACCAAAGGCAAAGAGGTAAAGTACATTCATCAATTATTCAGTTCAATTTCAATTATCTCGGCGCATAAGTTATTCCGTTTAGAAACAGAAAATTTTACTACATGGAAAGAAGTCTCTTCTCAGTTCGAAATATGCACATGCATCAAATGCATTTCTATTTGACGTTTATGAAAAGAAAAAACAACAACTGTCGCGCTATACCTACATCCGACTGACTCTCTTGTAGTCTCTCGCTGCGTCGAAACTGCAATATTTCAATTCCGCACATCCGTAGGTCACGGTTATTTGGCTATTTTCAATTCCGAGCTTATGCAATGCCACGGGGCTTAACGTGCAGCCCGCTAATGGGAGCGCGAATCTATTTCCGACAGGCTTGAAAGTCAGGTCTACCGTCAGTCAAGCCGGTTCGGCCGAGCGTGGCTTTTGCAAAAAGTCGTAACGCGATACAGCGCAACGATAAGACTTGTGAATTTCCGATCGCGAGTAAAATTATATTGCACAACAATCTTATATCTCTTTATTCTCTTAACACTTTAAATTCCGAAAATAGCGCGATTTTTCGTTGCAATTTGTTATGCATCATCAAAGTCTTATTCCACGTCGGAAGGTAATTTATTATAATTATTGGCGTAAAAAAACGCTTATTGTAAGAACTGAAGAAAATAATAAATCAATTACTTTCGTTTAAATTATTTTTTTGTATGTTATATTTTGTACACAACTTATCTAAAGAACTGAAGAAAATACTAAATCAATTACTTTCGTTTAAATTATTTTTTTGTATGTTATATTTTGTACATAACTTATCTAAAGTATTCTATGGAAAAGAAAATAATAAATATATGACATTTGAACAATGAGACAATTAAAACCATTTGGATTTGTGTGTTTCAGGTGGAGATCGACGCGATTCTTGCTTTGAATCCCGATCTGAATCAAAATCCCGAAGTAAATCATAAGATGGGACCACCGGCGCCGGTAATGA
Source organism: Pseudomyrmex cubaensis (assembly GCA_014825685.1). Lineage (NCBI taxonomy): Eukaryota > Metazoa > Arthropoda > Insecta > Hymenoptera > Formicidae > Pseudomyrmex > Pseudomyrmex cubaensis. The sequence continues at coordinate 20,157 of QVOA01024411.1, forward strand.
ACAACCACATGTTAGCGTCTTCGAGAGCAAGGGTACGTGTAGTTAAATTGATTTTATCAAAATAACAAATATTAGTAGTGTCAATTATCAACCGAATTTCGTAAAACAAACTTTTACACACTTTGTATATTTTAAGTAGCAAAAACATACAAATCAGGAGGCTTGTGTAGAAAAAAAAATTATATTCTTTGAAATTTATACGTAAAAGTAGATTTGTAAGCCTGTAGAAAATTTTTATTGAAAGTTACGTATAGATTTTATAGATTGTACGAAAATCCGGAAGTAAATACTTCTCATGATCTGATAAATTTGGCGGAACAGCAGTACGTATGTACTACTGTTATGTATGTAATTCGATGGCCAAACTCGCGAAATTCTCGCAATTATTCAGACGTTGATCTGCGTGACGGCGCGCGTGCCATTTGGTTGGCGTGGAGTTTAACGTGTCCGCGCGTAAATTCCCGGTCGATCATCGACTGCAAAATTCTGTTTACCGGTTGCCCGGGCTACGTGGAATAACCTCGCTCCTAATATGGAAAGAATAATCCGATCCCGCGTCTTGTAGCGTTCACACCGCAATAGACATGTTCCAGTACCTGTACGTCTTCCAGGTAGGAATCCCCGTCTCGTTAATTAGTCTCGTACAGGTCCTCGTACATATTTGACGCGACGATGACACAACTGTCTGATACTGTCATCTCATCTGCGATCTTTTTGTCACGTGGAGCGTCAAAACTAAATCGTTGCAACTCTCATGAAATTTATGTCGTGCATTTATTGCTTTTTGATTTTTATTTCTGTGAAATTGAACGAAGATTCATTGGAATAAAGTCCTTTTTTTCCGCGGAAGGTTATAGAAATTTGATAGATTTATAGTTCACTCTCTCTCGTAATACTTGTGTTGACACATGACGGTCACAGTGTGTTCGATATACAAGGTGTTTTTTAAATGAAAATTATGAAAATTAAAAATTAAGACAAAACATACATTAAGATCGACTTTTGCAGCATTTACATAAATTTTGATTAAATTTTAATTAATTTTATTTTAATTAAAAATGAGATATTGTGTCTCACCACGTATATCAAGTTGATATTTGAAAAATGACAAAATCGATCGCAGAACTCGAGTTCGAGAGCTCGAGAGAACTCCCGAGAGGATCGAGAACTACAATAAATTCTAAATATAATAAACACTTCCTCAATTTTCGTAAATACATCGACTGACAAAAGTTAAAAAAAAAACAAAGCGTCGCGAGTCATTTCCACTACTAACATGGTGACATTTTTTCCTCCATGGACGCTGCTCATAATCACCGGATCTCGTGTCGACGATGGACCACCGACAACCATCCGATCGATAACAAACCGATCTCGAATATGAAACTCACGTCGTCTCGGTCATCGCTCATCCAAAATTGCTGTCTTTCTTGAGGGCTTTTCCGCTCATCGATCCCCTCGACAATTGCGATCGCGAATTAAATCTGTCCGCGTACGATTTACGTGAAAATAAAAATACAAAACTGACTGTGATAAGGAGCCGGACTCCTCGGCTGAGGAGGACGAGGGGGTTGACGAGTCGGAGAACCAAGAGGAGGGCTCCCTCGGACGCCACGGCGGTCACACCGCAAGAAACGGCCTCGCATCCGCAACGCTTCCTGTACGAGTCACATCTCGTCTCTCGGTAACGCGCACCTCTTCCCCCCATCCATCACCGCAACAACAAATAACATTTATTAACCGTAACACATAATCTCTCACAGCAACAGCAACCGTCTTCAATCCGAGATCTTAGCATCTTCGAGAAACACTTGGACGTCGATTTTTGTGACACCTTAACAATATCCCATTGCGACTTTTATTGCACTTTGAATAAGGAAGTAGGGGTGCACAACTAATTATATTTTTACAAACGTTTTTCATTTCTTCAAAACAAGCTTTATAGCGTTTTACTATCGTCCAGAACATCAAACTTGAATTACTTAATTTTACATACAATTGAGAAACATTTTGTTAAGAACATTTACATAAATTAAATTTGACATTTATTTTGTCCCGCCGATTGTTTTCGTCTTACGATCTTTGTTACTCTAACTTGAAGCTGTTCTTGTTTTGATCTGTGCTTCTGTCCTTCACTTGACGTTTTCTACGTTTTCTCTCCTTTTTTGTATCTATTATACGAAAGCTCTGCTGAGCTCAACACAATTCCGCACCGAATTAGCTTTGTCGGGGCACATGTGGATATTCCAAAAGTGACAAAGATGTATCTTATATCTCAAATACACCAAACAAATTCATTTTTTAAGTAACATATTTTGTTTTAAGAACACACATGAAACTGCTAAATGATTTGATACTGTGAACTATAATTTGCACAAGCTTTTTTTATATTATTGCTGAGAGCTTCGTTGCACGGAAAAAGAGCGATCGCTTTCTCGCACCTTCTGTCACGAGTTTAACATCGAATTTCACAAAATGCCAGAGCACCAATCGCTAATCTCTTCATCTCTTCCGCATTCAACGGAGTCTCAATAGACGATCGACTGACAAGTCGGCGGAACTAGTTAGCGAGAATTTGCTACACATTTTTTTTTTTTATATTTTCTCGTTTGCGTTTTGTAACGAATGAGATAAAAAATTGCGCGATGTTTGCTAAGTAACGAGAGTGGGTCAAAAACCCTGTTATTATACGATCGATATGTAGAAAGAACATACACGGACGTGATTAACGGCCAGTCGATATAACGACCCGTATCTTGTCTTGAATGTCTTGAACGTCTGACAAAATGTGTCAGACGAATTATTACATACCGAGCGAATTATTTACAATACTATTGACAAGGAAAAAAACTGTATCATACACTCGGCTTCGAAGGAAGCACCGTTTTTATTTTTTTCATTTGCAGCGCACTTCTTTAAACGTGTAAGTCAGTTACTATACACCTCTTTTCTTCGTTGCACGAAGAAATCACAGCTATCCTCTTTAATCAACCGCTTGAACGTGATCCGTTTTCTTTTATTTTCAGCACTCCACCAGACCGTCTATTCCAGTGAAAGGTACGTGGCAACGACATATCGGCTCTTGTTATCCTGTTACATCTTATTAAGCAAGCGCGTTAGTATAATATAGCAAGGCGTAGTCGTCGGCAGAATTGTAATATAAAGATCAATCGTATTCGTAGTTTTTACGTTTCCTGAATCTCGCGGAGAAAAAGAGAGAAAGAAAAAAAAACAATAAGCGATGTCTGTATTTTCGTTTTTTCTTTTTTATAAGATTTACATTTTAAATCAAATCTCTGGCTCATCTTAATTGCAACAATAAAACGCGTTTTAATTGCATTATCGAGTCAATGAATAAAAGTGATGAAACCGGGCTAATCGCATGCGCGTTTTATTTTACGCGTATTAAAGCTTTTTGAATCTCTTTTGTTGCGTTCGTCTTTATTGCATGAAGTTCTTGAAAAAAAAAAAAAAAAAAAAAAAAACTTGGTATGCCGCGGCGATCGCGTGTCGTTGTTGTTTCACCCAGATAAAGCCAAGTAGCGACGAGAGTCAGTGCACGTGTGTACGGTCGAACCGTGACTATCGATATTCGTGTAGCACAAGGGCAAGGACCCCTAGAGACGCGGAACGTACACCACTTGCGCGAACTTACGGGGGTTGCCGTCTCTCGGACACTGTTCGATCTACCTGGCAGTGTAAGCGGACGTCGTAACGTACGTAGCTTCTCGCAAGAGACCGATCGGTTTTTAAGAAATTCAAGAGATATCTCGCGCGCGCTCGCGTGTTGACTTCACCATGAGATTCGACCCGCTCGGCTATTGCTTTCGCAGAAAGAATAAGATCCGTGACTGCGAGAATGCAGACGTCGACAAACAGATCTTAACTGTTCAGGTCGAAGACGACGACGACGCCGGTAACTCGATAAATCTCATTTTTAAAGATGATCAAGAGTGTGATTACACTTATTCTGCAATTTTTATCTTTTATAATAGTAAAATAAATAGAAAAGTTTGCTATAAAAATGTTTTTAAGTTTTATTATTTTAACATTTGAAGAACAATATTTTATTTCGTATATCAACCGAAAGTCGAGTCACAGAGCTTAAAGAGGACAGTGCGGACGACATTAATCTTCGCGCTAAATGTTACAGCGAGCTCGAACAGGCAATTGTCACGGCCGTCGGGTCGTCCGACCAACATTATGTCACCGGCTTCGTCTGTCAACGGTCACGGTGACGCGGTTGCTGGACTCACGGGACGTCGGGAAGTCGAAAACATACCGCCGACACCTACAGCAGCGGTGACACAGTACAATCTTACCAGTTCGGTGCAAAACCGTCAGCAAAAAGCGCAACAGCAGCAACAACAACAGCAGATGGTGTCGCAGCCTCAGGTGGAAAACGGTCGAGGTAGGCGATCGAACGTTGTCAAAGAAGTCGAGAGACTGAAGAAAAACAGAGAAGAAAGAAGACAGCGACAGGCGGAGCTGAAAGAAGAAAAGGAAGCGCTTATGAATCTGGATCCAGGCAACCCAAATTGGGAGTTCCTAGCCATGATAAGGTAATGGCGTAATTTCTTTTACTTAAAAAACGTTCAAAACTTTTTCGAGTATTTTATACGTGTTGGAATTATGTTCTTTGATAAATAATGTTACATTTATTAAGATATAATGTTTTTTTGTACTTAAGATATGAAATATTGACGTTTTATTTAACACAAATTACACTTCCGCAGAGAATATCAAAACAGCATAGAGTTTAGGCCGTTGCGAGAATCTGACCTCGTGGAGGATCACCAAATTACCGTGTGCGTGAGGAAGCGACCGCTCAATAAGAAGGAACATTCGCGCAAAGAGATTGACGTGATCAGTGTGCCTAGCAAGGATCAGATGGTTGTACACGAGCCCAAGTCCAAGGTCGATCTCACTAAGTATCTGGAGAATCAGATCTTCAGATTTGATTACGCGTTCGATGAAACATGTAACAACGAGATAGTCTACAAGTACACAGCCAAGCCGCTGGTACAGACGATCTTTGAGGGTGGCATGGCTACGTGCTTTGCGTACGGTCAGACCGGTAGTGGCAAGACCCACACTATGGGCGGCGACTTCAACGGCAAAACGCAAGATTGCAAAAAAGGCATCTACGCCATGGTTGCCAAAGACGTATTCAAGTGCCTCAAATTGGCGAAGTATCGGCCCCTGAATCTGGTCATTTCCGCTAGTTTCTTCGAGATATACTCCGGCAAGGTATTTGACCTCCTGGCGGACAAGGAGAAACTTAGGGTTCTAGAAGATGGCAAACAGCAGGTTTGTTTTTGTATTAAGAACAGAAACTTGAATTAGGCTCTTTTTTTTTTTTTTTATTTACATTTCTTTAGCCTCGAGCGCAGATTTCGTTTTCGTTAGTTGACACACATTTCCGCTTATAATTTATGTGTACGTTTTTCATTTTTATTGTATTCGGCATTTGTATCTTGTACTGAGGTGGCGAGATTCGAACCTGGTATCTCAATCAGACTAGCGTCATATATAAATAGCGTTTTATAACATTCCGAAACTTCTCTATCGATAGGTGCAAATAGTTGGATTAACAGAAAAGGTCGTGGAAACTTGTGACGAAGTATTAAAATTAATACAACATGGAAACAGCGCCAGGACAAGCGGTCAGACAAGCGCTAATTCCAATTCTTCGAGATCGCACGCGGTGTTTCAAATAATAGCGCGCATCCCGGGCACACACAAGGTGCACGGAAAGTTTTCGCTCATTGATCTTGCTGGCAATGAAAGAGGTGCTGACACGTCGTCTGCTAATAGACAAACTCGTGAGTAAACGTATATTCAGTTGTCAAGAACAAGGACTATGACAAAATACAGTCATATCATCAATAAGACAAGCCAGCGCTTTCACGTAATTGTGTTATTGAAATTTTTAGGAATGGAAGGTGCTGAGATCAATAAATCCTTATTAGCGTTAAAAGAATGTATACGCGCGTTAAGCCGTAAGGGTACGCATTTGCCTTTTAGAGCGAGCAAACTGACTCAAGTGTTGAGGGACAGTTTCATCGGTGAAAAATCGAAGACTTGCATGGTAAATTATTCAATAATTACATTATCACATCATTAAAAGAGAAATAAATTTGAGCAAGCATGATTTACTTATAGATAGCAATGATTAGTCCCGGAATGAGTTCTTGCGAGCATTCTCTAAATACGTTGAGATACGCGGACCGAGTGAAGGAATTGGCGGCGACCGATCCTACAGAAATAAAAGCCTCACCGACGGAAGACGATCGGGGCATGAAGATCGAGGAACAAGCGAACAATAGCGTGTTATCAGATAGCGATTTGGCACAACTTCGATCTCTCAATGTGAGTGACAACATTCTCAGATATATAAATGTCGTAACATGTCGTCAATAATTATATTGAAAATTTATGAATGACCGTGTAATGTTTAAAATTACAACTAATCATGTTTTTATCATGCAAATAAATTTCTCTTTTACAGGAAGGTGAGCTCTCGCAAGACTTGTACACCTTCCACGAAGCGGTGTCTGCTTTGCAGATGCTCGAAGAAGAAGTGTTGGATACGCACAAACTGGTCATGGATAACACGACCAAGTTCCTCAATGACGCGCACAGCGTGTTCAGCGCGACTCATGAAGTGGATTACGACCAAGAAGGTGAGAGAAATTTATCGTTCGCACGTTTATTATGTTTTTCTACCGTTTGTTGCCGCTTTCAATTTTTTTATACTGCATTGTACTGAAACAGTGCATCCCTTCTCGTTAAGAATAAAAGAGATAAACGTTTTCGAAGTATTCTTTTTTAACGTATTATGAAAATCGGTTTTCGAAGACGGGATATTGAGATTAGAGTAGTTTGAATGCTTTCAATGTCAAATTATTATGCTTGCGAAACTACGAGGTAAATTTATAGGTCTGGCTATAAAAAAAACTATATTATCTATAAATATAAGTCGTTCTAATAAACGCGACAATCGCGTGTCGCTTTTTCGTACTCTTTGAGATTATTCTATCATTAACTTGTGGTAGAGACTCAAAAAAGAGTGCGAAATATTTTATCTGCCGGTATCACAGTGCATGGCATTTTATGACAGATTCACACAATAAGACTAAGGCAAATTCGATCGCCACGTTAAACCGCCAACGGAGAAGCAACGGCTCGACATTACCGATAAACAGCGACACAGACAGCGTATCAGACGCGGAGACAGTATTAAACGCAACAAAAATAGATTCTACAACCAGGGAGAAATTATTCAAGTCTCCTTGGGAGGATGAGATAAGATACATTAGTAGTTTAAACGACATCGGAAAAGATACGCATACTAGTCCTCCTCATACTATAATTGTCAAGCACAATAAGAAGAAAAGCATGACACCCGGTCGAATTATCGAAAAGAATTTAAACAATAAGGATACGATAAAATGCTCGGCTAAGAAATTAAATCAAAGCCAACGGAGTAAGTTATCCACTGGCAAAAAGAAATTGCAAAAATATGATTTGACTGGTACTTTTCGTAAAAAAACAAACTTGTTTTCTAAAGAAACAAACCGTCGCAGCTCGTTTTATATATCAAGCGACGATTTCGTTACGAGCTCTGAAGTAGAGGAAAATGATGAGTGTGATATAATCGACATTTGCATGAATAAATTCGATGGATCTAATTATTTTAGAGATTACGATATTGAACAAGATAAATGGGCATCACCGATAGCGTTTTCTGACGTTAACGTAACTTTAGAACAAAAAATGATGTGTGATCAGGATATGTATAACGTTGATTCACATACGCGCAATAATATTAATAAAGAAGATGAAGACAATGTTTTTAGTGAAAAGAAATTCGATGTTTTTTCTATGAATAAATTTGATGGATCTAATTACTTTAGAGATTACGATATCGAACAGGATAAATGGGCTTCAGCATTTTTTGACTTTAATGTAACTTCAGGACAAGAAATGACACGCAATCAGAATACGTATAACGTTGATTTGTGTGCAACCAATAATATTAACAAAGAAAATGAAGATAATCTTTCCAATGACAAGAAATTTGTCGATTCTTCGATGAGAAATAAAATTAAAGTAAATTTTAAAGATCTGATTAATGACACAAAAAACATACGTCCGCTATTTTTCTTGGGAAGTATTATTTTATTTTTACTGCTGGAATACATTTTATTGAGTATATGTTTTACTTATATAATAGAAATAGAAAATAAATAATATTTATCAGCGTAAAAGTTAACGTTTTAATGTTAAGTTATAATTTTAATGTTATATTTTACGTTATCGGTGTCATTTATTTTTGTGATAATAATATATTAAAAGTCAGATTTTATATCGCGTATTTAAAGAATATTGTTATTGGTATTGAAAAACCTTGCTTGGAATGTTAACTATAATTTTATTTCCAGTGAAAGTGTACATTTTTTCGAGTTTGAGCACTTGTGTTTAAGCTTGACTATGCGCACGTTTTTGAAATATCTCTCGAATACTAATATACTTGTGTGTGCTGTAGTGATATTACGTTAAATATACTCGCAATTGCATTTCTTCACAAAACGCAGCATTTATCGTACATTTTTTTAAACTAATAATTTTAAAGAAAAGAACTTGTTACGACATATAATGTACATATCACAAAATGATCGTTATTTTATATTGTATGATGATTAAAACAGCGACTGATATAAAAGCTCTAAATTGTATATAACTATAGTAGCATAGCAAAACTATAATTTGTTTTACAATGTGTTTTTATATTTGAACGATTTTAAAAGTCCCACGCTGTATTTGTACACCCATGAGAGAAATTTTGATGTAATACGAGAAAACCTTACAGATTTGAGGCGGAAAAGAACAAAGTTTGAGTCACCCTACCTGAGGAGTTTCTCGTTGCGTAGACGTCTTATAGAGAGAAAACTATTTTCCGACGGTACGACAATTATTCGATTAACAATTCTATAAGATAGTTTCAGAGAAGCAGCTTTTTTTTAATGTGCACCATACGTATACTAATTATATGCGCGTCACATTATTCTCTCACCGATATCACACGCATTTCTCTGTCAAATCTTATATATATTCCCAAAAATAATATTTTTAACAATATCTAGAATTTTACTTGAAGTTTGTCATCTATATTTTATGACTTGACTATTATCAAGTATAAAACCTGTATTGCGAAATTTGATGAAGCAATTAAGTGCTTCAATTATTAAAACAATATAGAAAGTACATTTGGAATATACTTTCTTTCAATATCTTACTCGCGTACACCGATGTTATCGTATAAACATAACTAATAATAACACAATACTTCAAAAAGTTTTTACATGTTATATAAATTTACATATTTTCTCTCTCACATATTTTCCATAGAACGCAAACAAATATCCTGGGAGGGTAAACTCAACATTTTTCTTTTCTTTTATTGATGTTGTATATTGTATATTGTTTGTAATTGTATAGTATTTGACTAAATATTATATATGTTATCACAAACACAGTTATGTTAATAAAATTAAATACTTTTGTATGCGCGTGTTATAAAAGTTAAAGAAATGAATGACTTGATATCGACAGTATTATTATATATAAAATATGATTGATGTATTATATCTATGGAAGTGTGAACACATAGCATTTTATGTATGTATGCACACAACTTAATTGCCTGTTACTAAATATTATTTTTGTGGATTATATCGAGCTTATAATACCAGCGTCACGTTAAACATAATCACATATAATTGTGTTTATATAGTGATTTGTTGAATCTGGCTTATGCTTAGCTTAAGCTTTAAAGTGTATAATATATGTTTCATATTCATACAAGTCTCACACATTTTTCTGTAAATTCAAAGTGCTTTAAGATTAGCTTATACGTGCAATTATACAATAAAACATTAATTATAGTTCTCATTCCAATTTATTGATAATTGCTTTAATGTAACTAGTAGCTTCTTTTACAGCAGGGGACAACATAGTTGTTGAGAGAGAGTAATTTAGATTTAAGCTGCTTCACAATTTTATTATTATGTTTTAAATTACTAACGATTATCTTTCAATTATAACATTGTAATTCCTGTTCTCTTGGGTTTCATTGTCATATTGTATTTTTAATAAAATATTAAAACACAAATGTAAAATAGTTGGCACTACAATTAAACGAATTAAACAGCGATGACAATGAAATTCATCAACAATATCCGTTTATTTGCTAGGATTTAAGGAGATACTGTAAAAACTAAATGTGATGCTGAAAAAAATAAAGCAGGGAGAATAGCTGTGTTCATTATATCGTATAATATGTCATCTTTGTGTGATCTCCGATTTAATCCTTAACTATGCTAAGCCAATGTGTCTAATGCTCATTGGGTGCTCTGACGGGTGTGCGTGTTATCTGTTGCAGCATATGCCCAAAAGTGGGAGCAGCTGCTAATACAGCAACGTGACACTCTGAACGTCGCGCTCGACCAGGTCAGCCAGTTTCGCGGGCAGCTCTTGCAAGAAGAACAAATCAGCCAGAAGATGACCCGAATGCGCAACGTTTCCACGCGGTACAATTAAGGACGTTACTTTAGCGTATGCGAACAAAAAAAAGACACAAAAGTAATTATCTTTCTCTTTCAATTCAATCTTTCTCACCGGTGAGAAAAGTCCGCTTCTTCTTATGTATGTACGACAGTTTGATTACAAGCGCGCGAAAGGCAGATTATATATATTATATACATGACACTAGTACGACAGTCATTGGATCGCAAAATGTAACAGACCTTCGTCTTGCCTTTGAAATTGCTACGAAATGTATAACGAGAGAGCAGAGAGCTCAACTCGTACGCGAAAAAAAAAGAATTCACTCTAGCGACCTTGTACTATATTATTATATAATGATTCTTTCTGAATGGTTCTTTGTAGCGCAAAACGACTGAGTATAAAAGGATAGATAGAGAGTGAAGAGAGGTATTTAATAAGCAGGCCAAAGTGTAGCAGGAATAACACAAACTTATATAGAAGTTTCTTTTGCAAGCGCGGAAAAATTCTCAAGCTTTTGTTTTTTTTTTTTTTTTACGTATTAAATACATACGTCTGTCGTTATTCTGTGAGAATCGACGATAAAAAAGTTTTAATATTTTATGGCTCTTTTTTTAGCATTGTAACTGTAAAAAAATTTTTATGTGAATAATACACGGCCTTGTATACGCAAAGTATTATAAAATATATTTACACGCATTTTATTTAAGTTTGAAACAAAGTTTTTACCAACTACGTATTTTTCGAAAGTATTATGATTTCACGCGCGGTTTACACACATTTCCGGCCCGCATCGAGAGACTATCAACGCAGAAATCTTAAAGCCGTCAACGACGTCACATTGCTCCATGTATCATTTGTCCGTCTTCGAAACACAATGCACCATGCCGCGATTAACAATTGCGTAAGCTACGAAATCGGATTAACACATTTTTTAGGCTAATAGAAATGTATTGTCACGAGGGACCCGGTGTGCTATCGAACTGAAGAAAAGCCTATAGTAATAAGCCGATTTGCTAGGAAGGAAGGAAATATATCACCGGCAATTACTGTCTAGACACGTACATACACACACACATACATACAGGCGTAGTGATCGACATTCGTAAACCAAATAACGACTGATTTCGAAGAGAATGTAACTCTTAGCTCGTAAGAAAGAAACTGCACTGCGGCGCTTATCCGGAACCAGGATATTTAAGTTTCTTAGTATTAATATCGTCGACGGCGTGAAACGGTCATTTTTTACGTTATTGAAAGTATGAGATTAAAATTTTTATTTGATTTGTCACAACATATATTCTTGTGTTTTCTTCCTCACTCTACTTAATCAATACGCTGGCAGAGCGATCTCAACGTGCGTGTAAGCTTTATTGCGAGTACGTCCAAGAGAATACCGTCGATTTTTACCAAAATTTATAGCTACGGAGTAACATCGCGCCAACCTTAACGCTCTATGGACACATCTTGTCGTCTAGATAAACAAAAGTTGCTTTCTAAAATCTGAAATAATACAAATTCTACTTTCTGATATCTTTTTACTTCTCTAAAGTACATCGCGATATTAGAAACCATAGAGAGTTAAGAACATCAGCACGCGTATCTTTCTTACACATCTGTTTTGAACATTTGTTCTAAAACGCTCATGTTTTTCATATGTACGCGTAAAAATTCTCGTGCGTGGATACGCGAATCAACAACAATAATCACGTACGATTTTAAATATATAAATATGTATAGAGAAAAACCATTTATCTTCTCTTCTAATTACAACTCAAAACATTTTGTCTTGAAAAGCTTAAAGAAAAAGTAATTAAATAACGAGAATAACGCGCAGGTAGGAATAAATGAAATATTGATATTTCTCTCTGTTGATCCGAGATACGATTTTTATATAAATGTATAAAATTATTCATCTATATATATTTATATATAAAACGCTCGAAGTTGTAAAGAAATTGTTTAAAATTACTGTTAAATCAAAAGCATATTAGATAGTTATATCTGCCGCCGATGGCACATTTTTTAAATTTAATTTAACATATTTATCAAATATTTCTTATGACTCGAAGGTGTGTACTATTACTTTATTTTAAGCTATTTAAAGAAAAAATTTTATGTTCTTCGTTACATATCCAACGTAACTCAATCACCGCTAAATATGTGTGTCGCCTTAATCAACAAACATCAAACGTTGATGTAATTTACAACTACTGTAGCTCAAACATAGACTAGTTTCTTCGTGGAGATTTATAATTGGCCAAGAACTTTTTTTAGACTGAAAAATCGCAATTTTACCATGTCAGATATAGTATTTTTTTAATAGTGGCGTAATAGCTCAATATCGATAATCGAAGGATATCAATATACTTCTTATTTTTTATAATTGAATAATTTATGCGGAAAGAGAGATGTGAATGAAATTAAACACGAGACAGACATATTCCCCGTCCCCAACCCCTCTTCCTATTGTATGTCGCACTTGATAGTCCCTGAATTACTCTAATTCGATGTGCACAGAGATTTTGGGTACATGTGAGAGAAAGAGGTTTCACGTTGTTGCTTTATGAATGAAATAAATCAAATTTGAAAACTAAATATTACGCTATACTGTTCATCCTGATCGATGTACAAATTTGAATAAGTGTTTTTAGAAAGTTTTTATAATTTGCCAAAAACCCACATCTAGTTTTGTTTTTATTTGCGTTATGTCGCATTATTTGTTTCGAGTAATGACAGGAGAAATAGGGATCGTGTCAAACGTACAAATGTGAATCGAGAACCATCGTATTTACTTGCACATGGATTACACAGGTAGGCTATTAATTTTATTTCGTACTTAGAGCTGCACAAGACAAATGATTACCAAAAATGCATGTGTAGACATCATAGGCGTGATTAAAACGCGTTGTCTGTTGAGTGTGAATGCATATAAATTTTATATATCGAACAATACACAATCTGGTCACGAATACTCTTATTCTAAAAATCTCTCCAGCATCTCGTACACACATTTCCTGCCGAGCATTTGAATGTTTTTTGTCGAGCAACAACAATAAAATCATCTTTTATACATTTAGCATACAGGGTACTTGGTTAAATGTTGAAACACATTTAGACACATTTCCGCAATATAATGAAGTATACCCTGTACACAGCCTATTCAACTATCTAGGTTTTCGACGAGCAACATGTCCCCTTACTGTGCAACATGTTACATATAACGCTATTCTTTTTCTTCTTACTACACACATTTATATATGTATATGTATATATATATACATATATATATATATATATGATTAAAATATCGTTCTCTGTACATGTCTTTTTTTTAACATAAAGAAACGTTGCGGCAAGGAAATAAAATAGGTATTACACGTCGTGCTTGTGCGGCCGCGCGCTGAATTCTGTTATAGTCTTATTCTATCGCGTCTTACAAAATAAAATTATTCTCTCACGGGAGGAAGTGGCTGTACAGATAGAGAGAAAATCTCGTGTGCCTACGTTGCCGCTGTCACGATGCAGCCAACATGAGCGAGAAATTGTGCAAGGTAGAAAACAAGTCCGATTATTTTCCCTAATAGCATATAACGTGGAATGGATTTCGAAGACACGTGTCGCGCTCTCGCACGAAAATTTATATGTACAGTTACTGAGAAATATCGCGAGCCCGTTTTCAAATCGTTCCTCTTTCACGCACACACACATACATACTTACACACACACATACACACAATCGCTTATCTATTTATATATATTCCTCATGGCTCTTCTATAAAAGGAACCGAGCGCTGCTTATAGAACCGATAAACAAATTTTCTAAATCACACTGCGACATGTATGAAAATAAATTTATTTGTTTTACAAGTAAATATATATGTATATAATTATAGTAATATGTATAATTTTATCAATTTGTATTTATATATACATAAAATAAAAGTATTGTGTTTTTTGTTAAATGTACTGTTGCAGAAGCGTTCGATTTCTTTTATAATCTTCGCAAGGCACGAGAATTTCCGAAGAAATTCAACTCAAAACCTGATTTTTACGATTATACATCGAATCGCCATCATCGCGAATAAATATATCGGACAACTAAAAGTCAACATTAGGCACAACGATTAATGCTAAACTTATACATATAGTTGCGTACAACATATTGTGACAGCATAAAAATACTAAACTGTACGTATTTATTTTTCAAGTGAAACATTTGGGAATTTCTACAATTTTTTTCCGGTAAAAAACTTTGTGCGCTTCTAGATATAATATTCTTGCTACTCTTGTACACTCTTCAGAAAAGACGCATTAAATATATAATAATGTCTTACATGCATAAATACGTAATGTAAAAGGCATCCAAGGCACGAACTTGGGCGGCAACAAAGCAATGTTTTCGAGAGGATTATGCACGCACACATACACACACATACACACAACTATTTCAGAAACATCGAAATAAGTCTCGTTTCAAAGATCATGTCCCAAATATCAGACAAGGCTGCTTTGTAAACGGGCTTCGCGAATAATTCACAATAATTCATAATAATTCACTTAGCAAGAATTAAAAGACGACGAGAACATGAAATATAAGCTGTAAGAGTAATCTTGCGTATGAGAAACTATACATTTATATGTATACGCACACTTAACACTACAGTAATGCATCGTGCTCGTGACAGAACTCAATGTACTGAACAAATGTCACATTCTTGTTGATTTCGATAATTCAACGACAGAAATTACAATGCAACATCGCTATAAGAGACTTTTAACTTGTATGTTTGTCTCAATGAAATTCTCATGCAATTTTTGATCACATCTCGCAGAAAGAAATCAACCGAAAAACGAATCAAAATAATCATTTAGCAGTTTTTCCGCTGTCTTTTTATTTTCCTGAACGTAGAGTACCAATTCTTTCAACAAGCGGAACATATTTTATACATCTTATCTCTTTTGTTTTCCGTAATTGTCGATTATTGTCTCCATTATTTGTATAAGTAGCGCAATCACGCAACACTTGGAAAATAACACTTAATCGATGTTTTACGTTTGTACCAACCATTATCGGTAACTTTAGAAATTTCAAGTCAATCTTTTTTGTTTCACAAATATATATATATATATATATATATGTATATATATATATAGATGTTAGTATAATCTAATTATCATATAATCCAATTCTCTAAGTTTTATTTTAATTTTTTTTTATCATTTTGCTTAATTAGGCAAATATACATTTCTTATTTCTTAGTACTTTCTCTTGTTTATCAAAACTTTCCCGTTTTTTGTTTATCAAAAATTTGCTAAGTTAGTTGAATAGCAAACGCCGCGTTCAATAGAATACAACACGTTGTGATGTTTCTCAATTGTTAAACGTTTCAGCGAATGAGAAAAAAAGGCTAATCATAATAAAACTTCAACCGTTGAGAAACATTGCAACTCCCGTTGCGCGACTAATAATTATAGCTAGGCACATCGGTAAACAAATGACAGCAAACGGCAGTGAAACAAGGTAGTATATTGTCTAGTTAGGCACTGTTTAAATACAGACCTGATAGATTCTTGCAGATTTTTAATCGATTTTTACAACTGTATGACATAAAACTTCAAAAATAGTTCAAAAAATTCTATCAGCTCTGATTTAATATCTGACGGCTTCTACAAAGACATCGATGTACTTTCAAGATACCACTCATTGCACTTTAAGAACATGATTACGCACAAAACAAGAATTGCAGTTTTCTGATAAAATATCACAAGACTTAAAATTAATGTGTGCAAACATTCTATTCTCTTTTGGCACCTTTTGTAATGTAAAAAAGTAATAAAAGTGATATCAACTCCAATTAATTAGTGAAAGTAACCTTTTTTTTAAATCAAACAATACTTTCTCAAATCGAGCTAATAACATGTTGATCGACGACGTCTTCGTTACACATATACTTGTATATATAATACACATATGTATGACACAATATTTTCTTATATAGAACATATATATATGTACATAAAATTTTAGTACATTAAACTTTATATATAGTATGTATACACACATGAAATACATATTATATATATATTATATAATACATGTTATATAATTTATATATATATATAAAATATATATGCATGTATATATATAAAATTTGATATTTTAATTTTCTTTTATAACACGCAAGAGAGATTATCTAATTAAATATTGTTTTCGAGAATTAAAAAATAGAAGAAAGCATCGTATGAATTGGTGCGCAATACCAGCTAAATTGAGAAGAGTACAATGCAATTTATTCTTACGCACAGATGGAGCAAGCGTGAATCATCTTTCTACAGATTAATGTACTCGACGTTTAAATATATCATCGGACGCAGTTAACTTCCGGTAGTCAACGTGAGATCAGCATCCGACACATTAATTGAAACGTAGATCGCATTGTTTTATCATCAAAAGCGCTACATCATGCGAGCAGTTATTTAGTAATAAATTTTTGACTTACATAGATCTACGTAAAAGTACTTTAAAACACACACACATATGTAACTTAACAGATACATAATCATTTACACTTTGTCCTTATCAAGAAAAAACAATTTCTCTCCCATAATTTGGAGAACTTAATTTCTTTGTCAATCAGCTGTAATATTTATGATCTCGTTCTTTTTTATCGTCACAATAAATCTTAAAATCATCTAATAAACGATTTGTAAATAAAACACTGACAAATATCTTTATAAGTCTCCGTGTAAAATAAACTATTATATAACTAATGCATAGAGATTTGAAAAATATTTTTTCTTATGCACATATTGTTATCTTTACGTAATTAATGTTTCCTAGATAACAGCCAAAACAGTTTTATAGGTTCTACGCATAGGTATATAATCGGCAATCACGATAATTCTCAGAGATCACCATGTTACATATTTTTGCACAAGTTTTTCTTACAACTTTGTATATTCTCTCTAAATATTTGTCTCAATTTTGTAAGTATCTCTTGTTTTTATATCTTTTATGTAAGCATTACATATCTTACAGCTGTAATTATCTTGTCGAGCATATTTGTGTATAAATCTCGAATAATTTTCACATTTACGGCGAGAAAAAGAGACCAACATCTTTAGATTTAGAAACATTATGCATCAAAATTACTTGTTCTTTTTTCTTAACGTATATTCCATGCATGGTTTTCTGCACGTTATGACACAGAACTTATGGCATTGTGGGGTGGGCCCATTTGAGTTAACACTTTGTCTAACCATTGCAAAGGTCCATGCAAATGTGCCTCAATCCAACAAGGCGTGGATGTAACATCCTGCCTGTGATATTCAGCACCCCATCCTTTCACGAAAGACATTCTATAAACAATAATAAATACATTTTGTTAAAAAATAATTGCATTTATTACATAAAAGTACAGATACAGTAAATATTATAAGTTGAAATACCTGATCGTGCACATTTTTGTCAGCTCATAAACAGCTTCAAAACCATGATTTACACTTTGCGAGAGAAGCTGGGCAAATTCCTGATTGTTAAATATCTTCAACGAACATCCCGGCGGAATTTTGCAAACTGTACTAGGATGAAAGCCATGATGATGATTACAGTTTCTGGACTGCACGAATATTGCCGAGTCCGAAAGACATTCGGCATAGACTTCGCCCCCAACATAGTACAGATGCACGCCCTTGCCTATATGCCGCCTTGTGTTCTCTATTGTGGAATTTCGATTTACATTAGACAGCTGTCCGAGGCAGAAGCGATCAGAGTTGTTACTTGGATTTGTAAAGCCATCGATGACCACGGAATGCGTCTGACAGTGAAACACTTCACCCACTCGACAATTCAGCTCATAGTAAGCGATCGAAGCCCAATAAGGCGGTTCTTGGTAACAGACAGGGGTAGCTGTTTCAATTGACGTAGTGGTATCCATCGGAACCGAATCCGATGATGAAGTTTGCCCGGTTTGCGGTCCGTCTTCCGGCGGTGAATAAGCTGGTGGTGGTGTTTCCGGCAATCCATTAGTGCCGTATGGACTCTGCGGATTCGGTAGCGTTGCGCTACCCGGGCTTGGAACCGAACCAACCGAAGACATAGGCGATGTGGGATTAACCGCACCTGTGGATCCAGTATTGTTGAAGCCGCTCGACGAGTAGGACACATTGTGCGGCATACTCGGATCGGCCAATTGTTGAAACGGCAATAGTGAGTGGCCAGGAGCATATTCCGAATGTCTAGGAACCAATACCGGTGGCAGCACAGGGCTTTCCACTCTCTTGTAGTGGTAAGGATTGATGCAAACTTCTTTCTGCTTGGCGGAAAAGGGAAATTGACACAGTTCTAGCGGCTTTAGCTCGTGATGCGATTGCAAATCCGGCCATCGCCAAACTCTGCAGTATATCACATGTGGTAGACCTTTTCGATGCGAAACTTGTAATCTGCCATCTAAGCTTCTAGGAATTGTCACGCATTTACTTGGAGTGCCAGGACAGCTTAGTGCTCGTTCTAATTCTTCAATTGAACCTTTGCGTTTCTTTAATTTTTTCACTAAAGAGTCTACTGCTTTTTCCGCCCACTTTTCTTCTTCATCACCTTGTTTCCAACCGAGCAGTTTTTTCACTGCTGGACTGGTGAATGAAAACAAACTGTTTAACGAAGACATTGGTCCAGAACTGGAAGTTCCTTCTTCATCATCCATATTTGACAATCAGTGCGTTAATTGAACGCTGGGACTAGGCAAAAGTATTGCCTAGATTTATAAGGAATACATTTCTTCATCAGCGATCTAAAATCATACAGGTAATACTTTATTTTTTTAATAAAAAAATTGTATTTTATTTAATTTTAAAAAATAAGAGTAACACATTATATATTTACAATAATACATATACTATCTTTTTTCAGACTTATTGATTTATTTCTTTATTAAATTTAATAATTTATTTGCAAATATTTATATAAAAATATTTATAATTACACTTTTCTTAACAAAAACTATAACAATGTTTTTATTTGAATTTGTAAAGATACAACTGCAAATAAGTACTGCAAATTACTTAAAAAAATATATATATGTATTTAATTTTACACAAAGTTTTATATTCTGTATTTTTATATATTTTTATATATACATATATATATATATATACACACAATAGATAACACCACTGGACAAAGCATGAATTTGGACTCATCGTCAGTCGCCGATCTGAATTTTTGTGATGCTATTTTTATAGGAATATGAGAGTTTTGGTATGTCTCCTCCCACTGCTATGTTAACTCACTGACAAAGAACAAAATCCTATAAATGTTGTAATTTGTTGTTAAATCAGAATGAAGGTCAGTAATAGATGCAAAATTCAAATTATTTATTTTTTCCAAACAATTTTAGAAAATCGAATTTTATAATATATAAATAATTTGAAAAAAATTTTGAAAGCAAACATTGAAATGCTCTAGTAAGATTAATCAATTGTAACAAGTTGTACATAAAAAACCATCTCTCACACAGATTTGCTAATTAAAAGTTTTAAATCTTGATATCTTTACTTACTACTAACGCTATTCTTGAAGTTTAGACGATTGCTCTTAACAAGCGCGCAAAGTGAGAAAAATGAAGTTTTAACGCAAACGCGCAAATCAAGTAGACCAGCAAACAGATTTGCACCGCGCGCGAGGTTAATTGCACTGCGTGGTGCGCGGTCTTTCGCGAGAAGAGATCGCCAGGCTGCTGCGGCATATAAAAAACTGACGCGCACCGGAAGCACATACAGCCTACACCCTTCCTCGAATCGGCACGCGAAAACACACTATGCGCGCGATACGCGCTTTCATTCGGGATATTCGTTCACTTACGCGCGACTCCCAGGCTCTATTCAGCGTTGTTTTTACCACTGTCTCCCACTCCTGCAGTCTATCGCCCTCGACGCCACGCTCTTCGCCATTATGATATTCCCCTCGACCAGCACAAAAAAGCGCTCTTTAGGGTTATTGATTGCAGGTCAACTGCTGTGCTGGCCACTAGCGCGCGAAACGTCCATCAACAATTCCGAGTAGAACGGCGGAATCAACGTGGATGGAAGATGATCAAAGTCTCCTCGAATCAATTTCGCATCCCGCGTCGTTCTGCCCCTTACTCACGGATCTCTCTCGCTCCACTGCTGGCACTGCTGCTGCTCACTTCTCCGCACTTGTTCTCAGAACTTCCGAGTCGGAAGACAAACTCGCTTGTTGGAACAAGTAGAGATAGTTCTTAGCGCCGTCTAGCAGGTGGACTCCGGAAACGATGAACTACATGCAAAGGCGCCACATTTGAAGTTTCGGAGAGATCAAGAGAACATAAAACGACTTCTAGCACAACCGTTACAGAGATGTCAGTAAACTAATAAATTCGAGTATAATTTTCCTTACACAAAGTCTCAGCAGTTTTCTTTCTTTTTATAATCTTAATTATAAATAATGATCGCAAAACAAATCGACATACTTTCAAACTACGTGCGAATTTGTTTAAGTGCACACAACTCTACCAATGAGATGCGATATAAAATTCCTTAAACAGTGTGGCGTTTTATTTTACACGTCATTGATCTCTCTTTCAGCATAGATATGAAAAATGTCTTGAGTTATTCCACTGTATCTGTACAGTGTAATTGCGCTTCAAAATTGATACAAATTAGTATAGTTTGTAATTGTTTGTATTGTTTTCTATACATCACAATGGAAGATTCATATTTACATGGATGCAAAACAAAATTAATTGACAACTTGTATAAATAACAACTTATATGAATAACAAACAGAGCGAGAGTGTTTTAGCTCTGTCGCACTATCAAGCTGAGATTTCATTGTTGCGTTTCTTAACGTATGACAAAAATGTTGAATATACCTACAGCTGTATATCGAATAGAAGTTACTATAGAAGATATATAGAATTAATATAGAATCTACATATAGAATCTACATATAGAATCTATATATATTATATAATCTATATATAGAATTTATAGAAAATCTATTTGATAGCTATTCAAATCTGTGTGATATGAAGAAAACGCAATTATGAAATCTTCTGCCTCAATACTTCAGTTCGTTAAAAAATTGGACTAATTCAAGTGAATATTCAGCACTTATTCTTATCACATCTAGTCTTTAAAGATTACAATTATAATTATTAATAAATAAAGCTCGAATACAAATAATGTTAAAAGTTTCTTGGTCTCAAAAATACTTCAGATCTCGATTAAAATGCCTACTCATCAATCGTCTTCTAAAATTTCGCTACTCTCCTCATCCCCCAGGAAAATTGTATTGTGTTTTTCCGGAAACAGAGTCTCTTGGCTCAGAGCAGGAACCTGCCGAGAATACGCGCTAGTCGCCCACAAAAACAAATCCAAAGTTTGTTCCGTGCACTCTGCGATAAATCTCACGAATGGTCTTATGTCTCCGGCGTTCGCTATTTGTAAATTCTCATAATACTTATGACGGTGTTGCTTATGGATGATAACAGGCGGATATCCGGCTTGCATGAGAATCATGTTCATGAGCAAGCGGGACGTTCTGCCATTTCCGTCGGCAAACGGATGAATGTGTACTAGTTTATAATGCGCGAGAGCCGCGTATCTGCAAAGAAACATTTATCGATAAATTTGTCGATACATAAGTTTCAGATAGAAATACGTGAGAAAACAACAAATTTTATTTACTTCACTGGATGCATTCTGATAGCTCGTTCACTGTTTAACCATAGCGCAAACTCCTCCATCAAATAATGTATGTCATTTGGACCAGGAGGTATGTGACCACCAACATACACTTGAGTCCTTCGGAATTCACCACCTTCAACAGGATCTACATGTCCCAACACACGTCTGTGTATCTCCAGTATATCCTTTATTGAAATGGACCCTACTCTAAAATTTACAGAGAGAATAGCAAAACAATAACAATATTGTATTTATGAGTCTACTGCATCATGTTAAAACTTGCCTGTTGACCAAGGTCGCATTGATATATTTCATGGCGGCGTCTAATCCGAGGATTTCATTGTGTTCATCAATACTTTTTCCAGCAACCGCAATGCGTGTTTCCACTATAGCTCTCGTCTGCGCAAGATTCATAGTGTTCCCCTCAATTCCAACTGTGTGATAAATGTGTTGGAAGTAAGCCTCCTTCTTGGCACGTATCAATGCAGCATCGTGTTCAGGTATCGCTGACAGTGCATTTCTCTTTTCATCGAGACGTCTGAGCATTCTTTTGTCAAGTTCTTCAACAACACGAGCTGTCCTCTGACTGTTTATCAAAGCGCCTTCGTGATTGGGCTCGTAAGTTAAAGCACGCACGTAAAATTCATTGGCTTTAATCACATTGTTTTCAGTGTACTCCAGAAATTCTCCATAATGATTCAAAATATCCGGATGATGAGGCGCCAACGCCATCGCATGCTGAAACAACTTTATAGCTTTTTTCTGCTTGCCGGACATTTTCATATCCAATGCCAAATGCAAAGATGTTAGAGCCTCCGCTGTTGACGTGGCTGTGTCCTGAATTTCGATCACTTTACCGAGTTCAGTGCTGCCCAGTGAATCACTGAGCGTGTTGTCATCGTAGACGTTTAAGAAACTTTCTGCAGGAAGAGGAATGAATACTTTTGAAGGAGAGTCTAGAAAGAATAATGATTTTCCATTAAAACTTGCGAAAACTGTGTAATCAACACCATAATGTTATTAATAAATAATCAATATCGTCAATGGCAGAACATCGGTGCGAAAACCTTCGCTCACCTGCAGCATCGATGGACAAACCGCGTATGTATCGTGACAGCAACGTGCCGATCACTGCAAAAGCGATTCCAGCGGCAAAGACGAGAGGGAAAACGAGACGGTTTGTTGTTATAACATCCATAGCATCTTTGCGTTTGGCTTTTATGTGAGCAGCATTTGCATAATACTTGTAAATCTCGTAAATATACACCTGCATCTTTTTTCCCTTCGTTTCTCGTAATCCTTGACAGCGATTTGTATCATGCTTATCTCTCGTATCCTGCAGCAATGCTACTTCAGCTTACGCGCTCAGCTGACGCAACGCGTCTTGTCCCTCTCAACTTCCCACGAGTCAACTCTGATGCATCCATGTGGTTCATCTCGATTGGCTGTGACAGGTGCGCGTTCCAATATTTACTGCCAGTACCGAATATGTGGCGCCAATTATAGGTCGCGTTCAGCAGAACACTTGCTGAGTTGTCGTCTTGTAAACATTCGACGTTGATTTATTGGTTCTAAAAGTAAGAGCCAATCACGTTTGATTGCTACAAAGCAGCGAGTTTTGGAACACAGACAAATGGAGGATCTCGCAACCAATCACGAGCGTTCACCGTTCCGCCGGTTTCGCTCGTTCCGCTGTCCCGCGCGTTTCTCCGTTCCCATTCCGTGCGTTGTCACACTCGTTTCTACCTTTTACCGCGTAAATATGGACTGCTATATAATCGGTGTTTTCATGCTGTAATGAAGGTTTTCTTTCGTTGCCTAAGCGGCAAAGTAAAAACGTAAAAGCGAACACATATATCAAAAAGTAAGTCTTATTGTTTATACGCATTAATAGATATTATGGAATATGTTTACTTTGTCACAGAAGAACACCCGGAACACAATACGGAATGTCTCTGTTTGTCGAAAGAATTAGCGCCGCAACGACGCGGCGATTTTTACGAATCGAAAATACATAGTTCTTCAGGCAGATTCCTCAGACGGCTTTTGTTTCAAAAAGTAAGTCTTATTACGTGTTAATAGATATTACACGATGAAATATGTCACAAAAGAAGTCCCGGAACTTCTCCGATTAGTCTACCACCGATAATTACATATACCACAGCATCGCGCTCATCTCTGATGAGAATTCATTGGAGTTTATTAGTTACATCGCAGATTATTACACAAATGACGATGTGCACATAAATAATAAATATCAAATATTATTTTTTAATAGAAGTGCTTCATACATTTTATTTGCAGTTTCTAAAAATTTTTGATATTTGTTTTAATAAATGTGTGTATAAGCAATTCAACATAAAAAAATCGCTCAATAGAATCTTGATATACAAAAATAACTATTATTACACAGTCCTAATTGTTCGAAAAATAATAATAAAGATGTCATTCTTGCGTTCAATTGTGTTCCAGAGATATTCAAGCTTCAAGTATTTTTTCTAGTTCTCGTTCTTACACTTCCAACACGATATCGCCATGATGGCGTAAGCAGTTTTTTATGGAAACTTTCCTAGAAAGGATAATAAATAGTACAAATTATGAAAAATCGTGTTTCGTTTGATTAAAATGTAAATTTCTTTCGAGAATGCTTAGTTTTAATTAGGACATGTACAATTTCAATGTTTTTACTTTTTCAACATAGTTTTGTGTAAAAAAAAAGACAAATTCTTACTTTAATTCGCGAAGTGGGCGTACTCTCGCTACTAACACGCGAATAAGTTCGGAAAGTCGAGGAGCTAGAAGGAATAACATCGTAATCTACTTCGCACGTTCTACAAAGAGCATTTTGCTTCCCCAGTTTTTTGGTCATGGAAGATGCAGAATTTCTTAATTTGCTCGTTTCGTCTCTGTTATCAGTACAACAATTATTAATTTGTTTATAGTTGTCACGCGGCAATGGAATATTTCTTCTATTGAATTGTTTTTATCACCTGTTGAATTGGCGATCCGAAATTCTGTCATCCTGACTTTTCATCACTTGCAACGTACGACCGTGCTGAGGCGACACGGTGACCGTGTTGCGCCCAATTCCCTGAAAAGAACAAGGAATTGACAATAAAACTAACGGACGCGTCACGCGATCGGAGTAATTATAAGTTTGGGATCGCGAGGAAAACGGAAGACGAGTTTTTACGGAATTTCTTTGCTCCGCGGAAGAAGAATGATGACCGTTTCCGGAACGGCACCGCCAGTTCCATGTCGCGGAACTGGGTAATGATGATTTCTTGACAGCTCGATCTTGCACCTGGCCGCGTCGCATGATAATTACGCGATCAAACCCATTGTCTGGGTTTTTGGACGTGCCATTTTCAAAATTACCGTTTGTCGTTCTATATGAATTTTAACAAACGAATATTTGAATAATTATATACGGGACTATTTTACGAAAAGATATAATTTTCTATAGACAGTTTTGCAAATTGTGTTTTGTATATTTCATTATCACCTAATAGTCATTGGCGACGAAGATATATTGTCGGTTCGGCTCGCAGAATTTCGAAGAATTCGCGGTGCTAACTGATAAGCGGCAGCGTTTGATTGCAATTTGTGCTCTCTATTAAGAATAAATAATACACTCGAGTGTGAATAATTATAAAACAACTTCCCTCGAGAATCTCTCTCATGTTTTTTTTTTTATTACATTTTTCGTACTTGATATTATACATGCCGCCGATTTCTCCGTATTTTCGTTTTATTATTTCAGCTTCAACAACAGCCACGGTCGTTCGCATCACAGTCGCGATCTCGTTCACTATCTGCAATAATCCGACGTGCAATCATCTTGTACGGCATTTTGTATGACGTTACTATAATTGACATGTTTTTTTAGCGGGTTTAAAAAACTGCAAAAAATAAACTTTTTTTTTCTCTCTCTAAAATTTCTCGTCTTGAAATTCTACGATATTGAGGATTTTTAACGTCTACTTTACCGCGAGATGATCGGGGACGTTCAAATCGTTGTCAGAGCAAAGATGAGGATTGCTCGACGATGCGAGGATCCACGGATGGTCAAGGATCTCACGAATGGTGATTCTCTCGCGAACAGATGGGACGAGCAGACGATTTATCAAGTTTCTGCACTCGATCGATGTTTGGCACATGGCCTTTTCCTGAATCGACGTCAAGCCTCTGTTGATCTGAATCATCAACTTCCGTCGACGTTCTTCCGACGACGTCCACTCGTCGCGAGGACACAGAAATGGAAGTCGACCGATGACCATACCGTACAGAACGACTCCTCTGTTTGTCGTATATTGTTGCATATAATAATTTAAATATTGGAACGTTAAACATTTGTGAGTTATTTGAAAAAAAATTTCTCACTGCAAGAAAATAAAATGTTCAACAAGAAAAAGAGAAAATATACGTTTGCTTACAGACTCCATAAATCTACTTCCGGCCCGTATCGTTTGCCCACAACGAATAGCTCGGGAGCTGCGTACTCCGGAGATCCGCATTGCGTTCGCAGAGGATCGCTGTTGGTGTAGATGTTGCTGAGACCGAAATCTGCGATCGTGGAAGACAGCGTGCCGGTGAGTGATTGTTGTCAAAAGTTATAGACTTAGAATCTACTCCGCAATGCAATTGAGGCTTGATAAAAAAAAAAGTGACGGATGTCACGTGTTTCCGCGTATACATTATGTATAAACTGTGGGTAGTTACGTTAAGAATACAAATTTTTTACGCAAATTCTCGCCAGAGAACTTAGATCTGATTTTACGCTCGAAAATCCGAGGTCACGCGAGCCAGAAACATTACGGTTGCGATTTTCGCGATGCACGCTAATCTAAGCGTTTCGATCGATGTGTGGTGATTGCTACAATCGCCGAGCCGATCGTAACGTTCTTTCGTCCCGCGTGATACGCCTCGTATACACACGTCTGGCCTCTCACCCACTATCTTGATTTGTTCCTTGCGCTCGTTCTGCAGCACGATGTTCTCCATCTTGAGGTCCCTGCAACAAGCAAAAATACGAAGCGTCCTTGAATAGGACACATGTCAAGGTCTTGAAATTTGCAATAAAATATAATTATTGTTTAAAATGTCATTTTAGAAAATAAATAATCAATATTTTTAGCCGAAGTGATATCTTTCGCAATTTTTATATTGGACAGGGGACAGGGAAGAGTACGAAAGATATAAGATGTAAGTGAGCACCAAAATGTTTATTTAAATTTAAAAAACTGTTTACATATACACATGCAATAAATATATACATAATAAATTTATATAATTAAAAATTATATTTATTTGCACTGATTCGTAGAAATCTCATACATATTCTTACTTTGTTAACAATTTATTTATTATATATTTGAAAACGGGCAATTTACATATATTCTTGCATGATGAATACGCTTTGACGAATACAGAATTGATTCTTTCTTAAGATGTCGATAAGGTAATGATTATGCAGGCGCTGATTGCGCGGGCGCACGCGAGAAAAAGACCGTATGCATGTGCGAACACATCGTCGTTCATACAGGCAATATGCGTATGCAGTTTGTGCGATCACGTAGCGCGTTCGCGAGATTAACGCTCTCGGCGCAAGAACCTCGTGGCCCTGACCATCGCGCGAAGGTCTCTCGTTGCTCGTGTTGCCCGTCTACGAGCGCGCGCGCGGACCCTGCAAATTGTCGTTTCGTCGACACGACGACGTCCCGACCTTTCGATGATGTCGGGTTCCCTCGTTTCTCGATCTCGTACAATCTTGACGAGGAGATGTTAACGAAGTGTCCGCGAAAGCTTGTGCATTTTATTCGAGCTCATTTCTCACCGTATCTTATTTCTTACAAAATTTATATTATACATTATGATATTTTCTTACAAAATAAAGCGACACAAAAAGTTAAACGCCTGCGTCTCTAAAAAAAAAGATGTGTTAAAATTCTTGTACAGCGTTTCTGTACACACAAAAGTAAATGTGAGAAAATCGTCGCGTTTTCGCTCATACGTTCTTTCAGTTATTACTACGACATTAGTACGAGGAGTGACATCGAAGCTTCTAGCTGTCACCAGGATCAGGCGGCCCTGTAGCTTATCCGTGGCAGAGACCTTGGGACCTTGAAACGCATCATTAAAATCGCATCGCCGTGCGAGCCAGTGCGCGCGCGCTTTGGGTGTCGCTAATAAGTAATAAAAGAGGACTCGCTCCTCTCGGAACACGTGCCCGCGGCGAGGTTAATATCGTCACGGGATGCGAGACGTATTCGCTGGGGTCGTTGACGGAATCTAGAACGTTCGCAGTATTTTTTTTTTTTTTTTTTAATTCTGCAAGAGAGATTTTTCACACTCGGAGATTTTTGAATCTTCTCAAAGTTCGCCTGTGTGAACAAACGCTAGCTGCAGTGCAATGCGTTTGTTTGACGTGATGTAACAAAACAAGTAAAGAGTAGAATTATTTATTTTCTTTACATCGCATTGTGTTTGATCATATTCAACATTTTTATCTCTGCTAATGCAATTATCTTTGATCATTCGCGGGAGAGTATAATGTTGTACGTAGAGTCGATTACGTCGAAGCATATCGAAGACTATATCGCGCTGTTCCGATAATCAAAGTGTACTCCGATATCGAAGTATATTAGTTTCGAGCATCGCGCGGCCCCCCGAGCAATGTTGTTTCTGCTGCATCCTCGACCGCCGCGGGATAATAGTCGAAACGACCCTGAAGCCGAGGCCACGGTTGTTCGTTGGCCTGGGCGATTACGTTTCTTTTACGTCGTCGTGGAAGCGACGCGGCCGGACAGCTCGCCGCGCAGCTCTGTGCGGAACGTGCGAGTATATACGCGACAAATTTTCGCGACAAATCGCCCGCGCGAGATCCGATTAAAGCTCGCGCGTTCGCAATCGCGAGAGAGAGCATAATTGTCGGCGGTAAAGCGACAGGTGGTCTCTCGCATGCGGACTCGATCAAAAAATAACAGACGAAACAAAAAGTCGCGGCACACCGGCGCGCTGTGTTAACGATCGCGCGTCCCCTCTTCTCTTGCCACCTCTCGCGCTGAAAATAAACTCGCGCGGCCCGTGACAAAAGTGATCGATGGATCACGGCGATCCAGATATTCCCCGCTGATTCACGGACGAAAGGCACGAAATGCACTCGGATGTTATAAGATGGAGCCACCGGTTGCATTCGGAAAGAACTCGTATTTCTGCGCAGTATTTTTCTATCGTCTGAGATATATGAAAACTCCGTTTTATTACAGTTTTTCTGAGTCACAAATTTTTAGATATAAATCTGATTTGACAAATTTTACGTCGACAGCAATAATTTGTCAAACTTAGATCGTCAATTATTTTAAAACGCTGCTTCTCAAGTTCTAATTATTAATGCAACGTTGTTCTTAATTATTACGCGACACACAAGCTCAGTGCTTTTACGAGTCTGTTACAAAGCGGACAGTTATCTTTTAAGTATCGCTCCTTTATGTCGATAAGTTAATAGCACTGCCTACCGTACATGTATATGTACATACACACACCTTCTTGTACTTGGTGCATTCGCAGGAGCGATGCACTCGGGTGAAAGAGCGTGTGCGCGCATCCGTAAGTACTTAAATTTAATTGCCGGCCGTGACCCGTTATATTGCGGCGGTTATTTCGGTCTTAATAACCCGGGTCCACCGAAGCTGTCGTTCGGTTGAGCGGGGTCATGTCCGCGTTACGAGTCGCGGAATACGAAACGCGCGGGGAACCCGCAAGGTCGAGACGAAATCGTGGCGCGATTTATGCCTTCTCCCCGCGCATAAATATTCGATGCACGGCGCCGCATTGATACGCGCGCGCGGCCGCTGCGGAATAATAGATAACGAGACATTTGGGATGCGACGCTCGAGGCGAGGTTTTAATAAACCGTCCGGGACTCGCGCGATAAACCAGTCCGCGACGCGCGCGGAAAAATATTCGGCGAGTTTGGCGATGATGGAGAAAACACGCGAACGCGAGATTCGCGTTTTTCTGCGTGCTCAGACACACATTCACGGATAAATGTCTTCGCACAAAAAAAAGACGCTCGATAGTTTAATTGTCCCGAGACAGGTTTCGGAGAGAATTTAAAATGCGAACTTTTTTTGAGTAGAATATAAATTGAGCGCTAAATATATCACACTTAAAAAACATCGACGGTCTTGTAAAAACTCAATACTCGTCGGGCGCGAAGATGAAGATCGCGCGACGACACGTAGTTGCGCCGCGGTGCATCGACAGTTCGTCGACCGTGATCTCCGCGTCTCGAAACGAGTGTCTCTCTTATTTTTCCAGCTGGCACCCCGCGCCGATTTCGTGCCGTAAACAGCGAAACAAAAACGGGTTTTTGCGGCTTATCTCGCCTTAATACGCGCCGTTTATCAGCGCGTCGATACACGCGCAACGTGTTTATCGGCGGTGAACGATGACGCGAGTATCTCCTCGACCGAATATCGGCGGCTCTTGATCGCTCACTCGCGGCTGTTAACCCCTTCGGCGCTGAAAGTGCACGTTCACACTGGGGATTGAAGCTCCTCGCGACGATTCGGCACAAAACACGCGTGTCTCTTGATCCTTTTCATAATACAAACTTTATATATATGTGTGTGTATATATTTAGGATTACAATATGATCAACTACAATGATCAGATTTTATTCGCGTTTGCTGTGTAATTTTCTGTTATTACACGGTAAAACGATATTTAATGTTAATTAACGGTCATTTCGCGTTAGAGCGTCGCGGCATTGCTAAGGTTTTACGTGTAATACCGGGAGAGATTATATAGCTAATGCGCGTAAAAACAAACAATGCACGCCGAGAGGTAGAGGTAATACTCATTAAAGCCGAGATGAATTTTACTTAGGATATTTACGAATGTAATGAACAAACGTAATGAACGATACGCGAAAGCCCGTATCAGAATTGCCAATCTGAAGGCAATACGGAACGAATTAAAATTTTAATTATAAAAGTTCGTGTTTATTAGAATAGAAATTTAAATCCGGCTTCAAGTTTCCTTATCCTGCACTTGATTAACTCGAAAGCTATTTATGTGCACATGTCTAAGTAGAAGACGCATTCGCGCGCGATTGGGGATGTGCGCTGAGAAAAAGAGAGAGAGAGTGAGAAAGAGAAAGAGAGAGCAAGGGTTAAACACATCTCTCGCAGGTAATCGGCGTGATATCGCGATTCGTACGTTGCTTCTCCTCGCGTTGCACATCTTGCGGCTCCTCTCATCGCGCTTTTTTTTTGCCCTTAGCAGGGGCCACGATGCGTGGGCGGAAGGGATCCGGCCAGACGAGGTCATCGGCCATTCCTGCGTTTCGTCCTTCTTGTGCACCGCGCACACGCGCGTCTTCGCGGCCACAGACGCGCATAAATTAATCCTCAACGTTTTTAAGAAGCAACTTTGGTTGTTTCTAATTAAAATAATTCTACAAAACGAAGATCAATGTATAAATGCGACTCGAGCATAATTTATATCTGATAAATGTCTCTTTCTCTCTTTTCGTTTATAAGACAGAACACGAGGTTGAGATCGTAAAGTAAAAAAAAGAATGATGATATTTGGTTCTATACACACTAAGACACTTCGTAGAGAAAAAGCTCCCTAGTATCTATTTATATTCAAGAAAAAACCTGTATCATGTGTGTGTGTATGTGTGTGAAACTGTTTATCTTTATTGTTACTCGCGTAGGCTCTATGGGGATATAGCTGTTATCGTTTACGTGTATCAAGTCTCAAACGATCGTTCCAAGCCCGAACTCTAGGACGCGGCCTACATCGCTCACATAAAGAGCGAGCCGGCTACTGCGAGATGACATGTAATCTACGCTTTCTACGAGGGTTTCGACGAGAGGTTAAAAGGCGAGAGAACGCTTCTCGGATACCGCGAGAATTATTGTCGGTGCAGCGGTTTAATTTTCGAACGCGTTTGCGGTCGTTTCGGCGCGGACTGTAATTTCCGTGCCGCGCCACCGTGGGTGGCGTGACGCGGAATCGGCGTTGTATAACACCGTGGCGGCGGTAACGGTAGCGATAAAAATATGCCGTGTCGTTTTTTTTTTCCTTTTTTTGTTTCTCAGCCGATGCTTTACGATTATTGTTATACGCGCGCGCGGTCGGCATCGCGCGACTAGAACCGGAAATTCCTGAGGCCCGAGGGCGGGGATTTTTTTTTTTTTTTTTTTTTTTTTTTTTTTTTTTTTTTTGAAATAAATGAGCACAAACGAGCCTCGTAAAAAAAATTCCGCTATAAATTTAATAACCAAGATGACAAAACTTTTCGCCTTCGCGTAAGTAAATCATTTTTAATGTGACGAAACTTTTCCATCGTAAGAAAAACGTGTAACTCAACATTAACACGCACATCTCGTCGGAAATAGATTCTTTAGTGTGTTCAAATATTCAATTTCGTATGTCTAACGGACATGTAGTGAGATTAATCGCACATCACTTCCGTTTCTCGATTGTGATAGAGAGCGATCGTAACGAATATCGTAAAAGCTTTCGGGAAAAAAAATGTGCGCGTTAAAACCCGTGATGTCGAGTCTGTGAGATTCAATAAACAGGATGAACAAGACGTTCGATGAACCCGACGATGACGTGCATCCTTCGAACGAAGGTGGATGCAGGCGCCGCGGGGCGCAGAAAGAGAAACGGACGAGAGCGGAGACGGAAAGGTTGGGAATGAAAAAGAGACACGTGTGTGGGGAAGAAGGGAACCGGCGAGAGAGGTGGAGGAGGAGGACACAGGCGTCGAGTGAGGTGGCGACGGGGGTGAATCGGCGGCGCGGAAAAAAAACTCGGAGTAATTTACAACAATCGTAAACGTAAGCGCAGGCGCAGCTGGCTTGATTCATAGTGATTGCCTAACGGAACCAGCGCGAAAATTTACTCGCGAGCTACTCGACGCTGGCACTCTCCCGTCGAAAAATGACATCTGCATTTGCCACCGTCGCTCGACTGTCCGTCATCGCGAGCCTGATTTATTCGCGCAGATGCGAAATCGCGTCGACTAATCACGCACGCACGAGCGCGTTTCTCCTCCGAGGATCTCTTTTTATTTTTTTACGGCCGCAGCAATTATTTTTACGCGAGGTTACGAGTCTGTTATTTTTTGTGCAACTTAATGCACGTCTGAATATATATATTGAGCTCGTACTTTCCCGAGTAACAACCGTCATTCTCAAATATTTCTGCGGAAAATCCACCTGTAGACTAAAATTAAATATATCGACTTTAGCGTTCCACGAAGCGCACAAATAAAACAAATTACGACACGACCAATACTTTTGATGCACCGGTGTATAATAATATATTCTGTGGCACGTGCGTGGGTGCACGTGGACACGTATTTACCTGCGTGTCCACGTGCACCGGCTGGCGATCGTCGTCGTCGTCGTCGTTGCGCGTAACGAAGGGCTCGCGCGATGGCAATTATCTCGAGGCGAATTCGCAATTAAACGAGATGATATAATTTATCATCGGACCAGTTTCTTTCGCGAAAAGGAGGTTGCAGACGCAACCGAGACGGGGCAAGGAGAGAAGAAAAGGAAACGAGGGGTAGGGGGCCAGCCGAGGAGGCGCGGGCCCCCTCCGTGTGTTAATTTATTAATCAAACCTGTTCCAGGACACCTTCCGCTCTCGCCGGGAGTGGCTTGTTGCGCGCGCGCGAACGTACGCTCGCCATGTAATTGATAATAAATATTACGCGGGTCGTTTTACTTTATACCGGCGTCGACTGCTCGTCGTCGACAACGCCGGAGAACACGGCCACGGTGATACACACACCTGGTGTGTGACGGTGCATCCGCTCAACGGAGGAACTTAAAGCCGTGCTCTCCGATACGTCCGCTGCGTAAATAGCCGTGTCGTCGCGCGTAATCGTCTGGATATATGAACTCCGCTAGAATAAACTACGGAGAGCGGAGGCATAAATCTCTCTCTTTCTCTCTGTCTTTCTCTCTCTCTCTCTCTTTCCCCATTTCCTCGCCGCACTCCGGCGGGTCGTCGTGCATCACCGCATCTATCGCCGCGATGCTTGCATTCGTACCTGGATTAGAGGCGTGGGAAATTAAACTCTTAGCGCGCACGCGTAAAAAAAGGATTAAGCGCGTATTATGGGAAAAAAATGCCGATACATCCTATCGCGAGCGTTGCGAATCGGTATATAATATCGTATGCTGGATTAACACGTCGAATACCACGTCCGTTTGAGAATCGACGTCCGTTTACGATCTTGAACACGGTGCAATTTCCGCGCGCAGAATATTCCACAAATTTGTTTCGCGTGTTCAACTTAGAGTAGAAATTTTTACATAAATTGCTTACATAAGATTCTTTTTTCTTTATTTTAAATCTTTTATTTTGAATATTAATTTCTCGATGAGATTCTGCAAAACGCGTTATTTCATCCTTGTGAAAATAACCGTGGGATTAAGCGAAGAGGCAAAAGTTATGTCCTTATTTTTGCGTACCTGCATCACAGCCCGCGTATATTTTCGGTACGAAAGTTTGGCTGCCGAGGGGAATATCAACGAGAAGATTTTGACGAAGATCCGTATTTTCCAAAGCTCATCTCGCGCTTATCCATGCGATAACTTTCGAACGTGCCTTGATACCCCGACCTCGAAATCGCGGCTTTACCTCGAGCCGCCTACGTGCTAGCTGAGGATCGTCGATTTCCGAAAGCCTCTTCCGGCTTCCGGAGTTTTCAGGAGTTTCACCTACATGGTTGTTCTTTTCTATTACTGTCTGAGGTAACTCTGATAAATTACAATATTCAAATCCGAACCATTTTTCTTGTATTTTTTGTAAAATCGCAATTTTACCGACTGATGTCCGTGAAACGGATCGTTCCTCGTGAAATCCACGTGGGCGCTCGCGCTGAAACGCATTTCGCGATCGTGTCGATTTTTCTCGGTTTGTCGACGGCCACGGCGAAAAAAGCCGGATGGCCCGGTCGGTGAATTATGGCCGCTCGGAAGGGGCCTGGGAGCACCATTAAATGTGACGTCGTATAATAACCACATTAATATTGTAACGAGCGTCGATGCTCTCGCCCCGATCCAACGTACATCGTATATCGAGGCACATACATCACTCCGTTTCTCTCTTCCTCGACCGTACACCTCTCTCTCTCTCTCTCTCTCTCTCCCTCTCTATCTCTCTTTCTCTCTTTCTCTCTCTCAACTTCTCTCTTCGCGACCCGGACGAGAAAAGACGACCGAATGTACGACAGAGTGCGAGAGGGAGAGCTTCCTGATTTGGATGCGGGTTGCAGGCGCCGATGACCCCGGATCGCTCACCCTGGGGGGTCCTTGAACATCCTCGCGGTTCGTTCAAGAGAATATAAGAGAATGGACAAAGCAGCAAGACGAAACGAAAGAGAGAGAGAGAGAGAGAGAAAGAGAGAGAGAAGGAGAGAGGAACGAGGGATTTTGAAATATTGCATGGAATATGTAAACGGCGGGCGAGAAGGATTTTTCGATTCGCGATAGGACCATCGAGTTCTTTACGGTGATATATACATGGCGCCCTGGATTCTTTCTTCGTGGATCCTGCCGCGTGTGTGGATCTCCCTCGAGGTTTATCATCTAAATTATACACGATTAATCCACGCACATGTGTGTAAATGTCGGGCTGAAACTGCTCCGAGATAGCACACATTTTTTCCCGTAATTTATTTTACAAAATACAGAAAATTTATTATCGTCGGATCAGATTTACACAAACATTTTCTTATTTCTTTTTTATTATAGGAAAAATACCTTGTCTATAAAAATTCTGTCACAGATAATATTTTAGAATTTTATTTTTTCGATAAAAATCTCACGTAATATGTGAGTGCTTACTCGTTTATATTAACACTAAACAAAACAAAATCAGTTTAATACCTGATGTCCTTCGCGCTGCCGACGCGAACGGGAACTGGGAAAATCCGCGATTTCGGCTTTCGATCCATTAAGCGTTAACCGAGAAACTGAATAAATCACGAAGGGCGTCCGGATCGGCGGACGGATCGACGCACCGTCGGTTCGACAGGATAAGCGAGGAAGAGGAAGCGAAGCGCGTAGCACGGGAGGCAAGGCGGCGGTACACAGCGTCGAAGATGAGCGCGGATACATCATGGTGTACGAGGGGTTTCGTGCGGGGGCGCCGGTCGAAAACCCAGGGGTCGAACCCGTGGAATATTTATGGCGACCGCGCGGCTCCTATTTTTATTTGGTACGAGAAATCGCGCTTGCGGAGAGCTCGCGGGAGACCCGAAAAATATACCCCCGTTATTTCGCTTTATCTCCGGCCTATCCGGCCTTTTCGCCCCCTTTCCACCCCTCTCCCCGTTACATCCGGTCTTTTTTATTCAGCGAGTCTGCCGCGCGTTGCTTGCCGCGTGCGGCAGACCACCTTCTCGCTCTGTCTGTCGTTCTCCTCACGCGCCGAATCGCCGGGAAAAAAACGAAGACGCGCGTCTTTTACCGCGCGAGAAAGTCCCTTTTATCTTCACGCCGAGGATCCATCGAAGTCTTTGAACGTCGCCAGCGAGACATGCTAATGCCCGTTGGCGCGATGAAATTCTGGGCGAGCGAAATCCCGGATTTCAATAAAGACGATAGAGAAGCGACCATGTGTATGGCCCCTTTTCGATTCTTTTGTTTACCGTCTTAACTCACACCCGCGCGTAATATACGACGCGAACTCTGGCAAATACGAGTTCAACCTGCGCTCGACGGTTCCACGTCGAAATCGCTCGAGGTCGCGTCGCGCCACGTTGATCGCAAAGCACGAGAAGAAGTTGAATCGCGATAGATAGAAGTTAAATACGCTCGATTCTCTCACAAACGCGCGGTCGCGCTCGCGAGAAGAATGACACAATACGAGATCTCAATGGGATCAATAAATAAATCACGGTACTTAAACAGCCGGCATCCGCACCGGTATTCGGGGCCGGCATTCGCCATTCTTCTGCTCAGATCCGCGCGAGCGAACCGGGAATTAATTTTAAGCTCGAATTCACAATAAGCCAGGTTGACGCGCATTCCACGGTCCTGATAATTGCGAGGAGTGGGAGCGAAAAGAGCCGGACGGAAAGAGAGGAGAACAGAATCGGGAACAGAGATAGAACTCCGGGAGAAGCTCTCGGGTTTCCGTTCGTAACAGAGCCGCGTTGCCTATTGTTGCGATATAATGCATCATTATGGCGGCTTACTCGTTGCAAGAGATGGGCCCTTCGCCTGCGGGTGGACGAGGATGAAGATCGGGGAGAACGGCACTCGCATTAAGAGCCAGATTAGCGGACTTCCACGGACAGCATTGGGTTAGTTAAGGGAGATATTTTTCAAGGGGCACCCTTCGCCGCAAAACGACGAGGGTGTATGTGCCTCAACTACAGTTGGACTTGGGCAGGAAAGTGTCGATAATTCGGCGAGTAGTTTAACAATATACACGCTTCTTTCTCTCTCACGAAATTAATTTTCTTACAACTCGCAAAGTTTTTTAATTTATTGCGTTCGCATATTTTATTCTTCTTTTACGCGCGACTCATATCTACACAACAATATTTAAAAATAAATTGTTGTCTCTCGAACTAGCATTGTTTCCGGTGATACGTAGACTAAACTCATGTAGTACGTAGCTGTATTAAAAATGCGCCATCTTAAATCCATCGGCGAGTTTCGGGAAAACAGAGTTAAGAGAGTTGCGATTTTAACGAGGGGCGATGTTTTTCGGACCGAACGTGCGTTCGAAGGAAATCTCTTGCGAGAGATCCGAAGTCTCGAAGAGCCATGTGGAAAGAGGAACGTAGGAGGAGAGGAGCGGCGGAAAAGGCTTGGGTGGCAGGGTGCCCATTAAAAGTTCCTAAGGGTCAATTTCCAGTCAAATACACTCGAACGGTACCTCGCTGGAGCGCTTGGGTGGTTTCAGGCCGCGAAATCGATATTAAAGGCGACCATGTCTACGGGGCGAAATAGCGAAACATCTTACTGTGCAAAGATGTACCTATTTTATCAGAGAAAATCGACGACATTCTGACGAGGAAATTTGCACTCTACAGAAATTTCATTCGATTCGAAACTCGAACTGTCAGTTAATCAACTCTCTTTCTTTCTCAGTTTTACAATTAAATAGAAAAACGATAAAAATCAATAACTAAAACGATAAAAATCAATATAAAAACTATGTTTTTCAATCTGCTTTACATATGTATCTATATATGTATGTCAAATTGCACAAAAATGTGATTTATTTTTAAACTTCTCAGAAATATTTGTGCGAAACACATTCGATCGTGTAAAACTATCCCTCGAAAAGTCCGCGGTTTGTATTTAATATGTACACTTCGGCTCGAGAAGAATATCGCAGGCGTTTCAACAGCATTGTAAATAGACTGCAAACTGGAAGGAGTGGCGGTATATATCTCGTTCGGGCTCATCGCGTAACAAAGGGTTAAAATCGAAAACACAGTCGTAGGCGTCGAGGCGGGAATTAACGGCGGAGCCGACGTCGGCGTCAGGAGCATTGGCACTTTTGCGGAGCGCGTGGGCGAGCGTGTGTGAAAGACCGAAGTCGACACGAGGCACGGTAGCAAAAGAGACGAAGAGAGGCAGGGAGGATAAGGAGGCAAAGGCAAAGAAGGTTTGCCGAGAGGACGTGGAGCCTTGAAGGGGTGCGATTCCCGCTCGAGAGCGACGTACCGAACCCCTCAGGTTCAACGTACAGATAGGGAGGTCGAGGGAGAGCTGCTGCTGCGAGCATCGCGACGTCGAACGCCATCGACGCTATCGACTCCCTCAGGGTCGTTGCACGCCACTCAACCTGACCTAGGCGTCACATGCGTATTCGAAACTCCTCCGTGGATTTCTCGGGTTGCAAATTGCTATTTTTTATACTGGTACTTTCAAAACGATTATATAAAATTCCTCTTTGAAGTGCTTCCTAGTTTTTTGTTTTTTGGCTCTTCGGCGCGCTGTGACATTTCAAATGGTTCTCACAATTTGTTTTTAATTCTCTTTTGTTTCACACAAAATGTCTTCTTTATGATCGTCGTTTATCTCGGCAAGCAATTAATTCGATTTACAATAGCGACCGGAAAGAATCATATTTATTCGGCGCAGCCAAACGCATTGAAAAGCGCGGCGAAAATCTCATGACGATGTTTTAATGTGAATTTAAATGCGCCGGTGCCGACCGATGAAAACGATAAAAACGCCACTGCGTGCGTTATTCGTTACTTTTATCTTTTCATAACGGGGTGAATTAGAGCGCCACTCGTTAATCCTCATTGTTACGCGGCTATTCAGCCCTCCGTTCGAACGATCAATTTGTAATCGAATATATCCACCGCGCGTGTACGCCACCCGGACGAAAATGCAACGCAGCGCGGAACCCGTAATTGCGAGCGTTAAATTTTACAGCGTGTATGCGGTGCGACGGTATGATCGCGGCCAGTCAAGCCGGAAATCCAATTTCGGGGAAAAAGATTGCAACCCGAGCATTGGTGGCGAATTGCCCGATCAAACGCGGGAAGAGCAGATGTTACTGCGATGGCGTCAAAAATTTTTCAAAGTTATATTAAATTCTACAAAAAATATTTCAACCACAAAATGTATATATAAAATGTTTAATTCATTAAATTCATCGCAATTAGATTCACAAGCGTGTACGTGTGTGTTTACGCGTGCAATATCTCTCTTATTATTTTCCGTGCGCAAAATAATAAACAATAATAACAAAAAACAATCGACGAAGTAAACCGAACGGGCAAATCGAAAGTTCTTCCGATGGGATTTACCACGGACGGATATAGTTTCTCCGAATGGTCGATCAGGAGGTAATACTAGAGACACATCTTTTCCATTAGAACGTGTCAGACCGTACGAGCGAGCGTCAATCTTCGTGTAAATTAGTCCTTCTCTCGGAGAGACTCTCGTTCTCTTAACTACTTGCGGATTCGCTGATTGTGGCTTGACACTTTTTCTTTTATGACCGAGATCGTTCACGACATCGAACTCACGAATTCTGACGCATTTCTAATCTCGTCCTCTGTCTGCGATATTATTCATTGCAAGAGGTAATGAATGCGCGATCGTCAACGTATTAGACGTAAATTAAAAATAAATTCAATTAAAATTTAAAGGACACTGCGAAAGATATTTTTAAAGTTTAAAAACTCGTCGTCATTAAATATCGAGAGAGTTTGGTTATTAGCAATAAAAAGGGAGTAAAACTTGTTGGACGCACCAGGCGTAATTTCAAGGGTCTTGACGATTCCCGCGACCACACAATTTGCAAGCGGCGAGTCGAGGTTTCTCAGGTACGCGCGAGTCAATGAACGTCGTTTTTACGATCAATCTATCGGGAATTCGTGGGTTACTGCCGGCGCTGTCAGAGGATCCGCTGTCGAGTCGATGGAGGCGAGTAGAAATATATACGCGGATGGAAGACGTGTGCCGGAGGAGGGACGAAAAACAAGACGTAAAGGCGAGGACGGGGGATGATTTCACCAGAAGCACGGAAGGTCTGTCTTGCTGGTCTCGGCAAGCGGCAAAAGATGAAAGATACCCGAGATTGGCCTAGTCGTTCCGCTGCAAGCTTGCCCGGATATGGGTTTATATTGCTCTTTCGCTTTTATAGCGTTCGACTATAAACTCACTCGAGAGATGGGATTTTGTTTTTCGTTCACGCCGCGGACCTCAGAAGTCTTCTACGAGCGCGAGTGCCATCGCGGGCCATTATCTTATGGCAAACGCCATCGGTAGATCATGATTTGGAGGAGTTCGGGAAACTGTAAATGCTAAAGATGGGGTTAAATGTCTGTATCTATCATTTTATTGCGATCGTAGGCAACAACTATGTTCCGGTCCAGCGGTGATTACATTATAACATTCGTTTTGTTTTAGCGGTAAAACGGAAATAAAAGCCAAGCGCAAGAAATCGTAATAGTGATACAGAAAACATCAAATAATTTAAGAGAACGAACAATTATTCTCGGGAAAAGTTAACGATTAATGGAATCATCGCGCGACGAGTGCATTACGTCATTTTTTTTATTTCTTCTCTTCCAAGAACAGATTCTTCGATGCAACATTTATTGTTTTTTTTTTTTTTTTTTTTTTACAAAAGTCACAAGTGTGGGAGGAACGATCGTGTGCGTGTCTTCGTGTCACGGAAACGTTGAAGGTGTGTTCCGTCTCATCGTTTACAAGATAATCGTTCGCGCGTCACTTCGCCTTACATTTCCTCGTAACAGAGGAATCCTGTTACACGAGGATACGGCTCTATCGCGCGTAACCTCCCGTGAAATCGTCCCAACGATATTCCTCCTCAGGTACAACACGCTTAGATCGCTCTCCCTTTCCTCGCGCGTCGCAACGGGCGAGTTTTATTATTATGCCGTGACAGCGATAAAAGCGAACGGACAATAATAGCGGGGCGCCGCGTGCGAGAGAGAAGATGCCCATCGCGGAAGTTCGTGTTTTACGCTTCAATGTGGAGCGCAAAGAGCACCGGCGATTTTTCGATAACATACGGCCACCGGACTGCGTCGATACGCGGGAAAGATGCGTGTTGTGCGATACAGGGCGATTGTAGTTGGTTACCAGCGATGTGTATCACGTGTATATGAAATGACCAGCTATGAAATAAATTTGAAAAGTTCGGAGTCTCGCTAGAGAGCTAATTAACTGTAATTTTCAGATCTGAGATAATAGTAAAAAAACTACCTAATTGTAGAAATACTAAAGTGTTAGAAAATTTTATACTCGAGAATGAGAGAGGAGTTATGTTTATGCCGTATTGTGTGTGTGTATGTTATATGGATATATATACAAAGGTTTGACGAATTTAGTTGTAACTTCGGTGCTATTTATTATGGCGGGAAGTGCTGTGCGCGATAATGTATCGGCGATGTCGTGGCGGCGGCGCACAGCCGGCTAAGAATTTGCATAATGGAGCACGAGAGAAAGGAGAGGAAAATCAAGGCGAGGGGAGAGAACGAACTCGTGGGGGAGAGGTGGAAAGGGGAGACGAGAAGGACCTATTGCGAGAGAGAGTTCTGTATCCGCGAACGATGCACTTGACGGGGGAACAGAGGGGAGCGAATGCGCCATTATCGGGTGCATAAAGCGTGCCAGACCGGTTATGCGTATTTACGTGCGTTTTCTTAGCGTGCGGGGAGTGACTCGGAGGGGAAGGGGAGGAGAACGCAGACAATTCGCCCGCGAATTACCGAGACAATGCACTCGTGCGCAACGCTACTACGAGGCGAGGAACAATATTACTCCCGTAACGACTTGTGTGTGCGTATTTCTCTCGCCGAGACCCTTTACCAGTTACGACGTGGATATTTGCGCTTAAAGCGGCACTTGCTCATATACGAGCGTCCCACGTTCGCGCAATTTCCATTTATTGCAGATTCTTTGGCGAATTCGTAATCGACCGTCTGCACAAAGTAATTAACAACTCTTCTACGTTTTAGTAATTTAAGATGAATTCTCTCTCGGATAGGGAAGATTATATCTCATGAATCTCTTTTTACATTGTTAGAACGCGATTCATCGTAAAAGTCGCAAATGAAATTGCCACCGATAGATTAAGACTGTCGCGTGTTTAATCGAGCGATCGACAATCGAGCGATGATAAGAGACGTCGTTTGTTCAAGTATATATTTAATGTATCGAGTGCTAATGAAGCAAGTGGATGTTAAATACTGAATCGATACATGCCGAGATCTCAGGACTAAAGAAAAAAAAGATGGTAATCCTGTCGGCTTTCTTGCGCGAGACAAGTCCGAACGCGAACACATACGTTTAATTTTACGCGACGTGATTTTTAAGCACTGTCACGGCGGTCATTAAAATTCATCGAAAGGACGACAGGACCGACACGTCGTTGCGCAAGATTTAAGATAGGCGATTAAGAGAACGACAGTCAAGGTGTTCGCCGCGCAGCCTTGGACTATCAATATAAAGCAGGGGATCGGTGTGTAAAGGAAGAGAGAAAAAAAATTGCATAATCCGCTCCCGGACAGCGCTCTTAGATTGCAAAACGCAATATTTGTTTTGCAAATTAACGAGCCGTGAGCGCCAAGTTCGTTGAAAGGCGCGATTTGTAGGTGAATTCTGACACGGTTTCGATGGATTATCTTTCTCTCTCTATCTTTCTTATACATATATTATGTTTTGCACTTCTCTTTTTTTGCAACAGGTTTTAACGCTCGTACGTATTCTGTACACGGTATTCAATATATATCGATCATTTTTTTCGTCGCGTTTTTTTGCGATGATCTTATCTTTTCGTTACTTAAACCTTTAATATTAAAAAAAAATTTGGTTTTAATAACCTTTGATATTTCATGTTTCATTTTTTTTTTTTTTTTTTTTTTTTTGACAGTTCCTGTCGCCGACGCGCGATGTCCTTCGTTCAGGGAAAAGCTCCCTAGCGGTAGCGGTAACGGTGATCCGCGGCCAACACAGCGCAGCGCGTTTCTTCTGTTGTATGCAAATGCAACCGGATGGCGTCAGCGCGTGCCGCGCTTAACAAACGCCGGTTGACCTTGCGCGATCGATCGCGCTAATCCCGAGACTCCCTCGAGTTGGCACTCGCTCGTTCGTGCGAGAGTCTCACGATGCAAATGCAACAACTACGCTACGAAAAAGATGCGACGCGGGAGCGCTTTATTTTTCTCGCGGAAATTGAATCGACAGATGCAGCCAGAACGTCGCGACGCGCCTCGACGAACGTCGAGGGACGTGGAAAAATGCGCGTATTTTGATAGAACCGTCTCTACCGCTCGTTCGTTCGTTCATTCATTTGTGAAAAGTTCATCCCGTCCCGCTTCGCTTTTCTTCCGCTCTCAAAACCGAGTGAAATCACCGTCGAACGCGGTATTGAATGTACTTCGAGATGTTTTCGCGCAGATACGCTTTTAGATCCATTCGCGTCGTCGCGGACGAGAATATCCCTCCGATTTGCATTCACCCAAGAGACGCTCGCTTCGTCCGTCGTTTCCTCTCACTAGCGTGTAAAACGCGCGCCCTTAGAGAATTGGAAAGCGTTTTCTTGAAACGGGAGTACGA
Organism: Pseudomyrmex cubaensis; assembly: GCA_014825685.1. Lineage (NCBI taxonomy): Eukaryota > Metazoa > Arthropoda > Insecta > Hymenoptera > Formicidae > Pseudomyrmex > Pseudomyrmex cubaensis. The sequence goes on from QVOA01024411.1 coordinate 64,544, forward strand.
TTAGTTTTTATACATGATGGAAGTACTCTTGCGATAAAAAAATAACTAAATAATCAGTTGATACTGATTTTTAAATCTAAGATAAAAAGAATGTAGATATTAAGAGTCGTGACAGACGAAAACGCGCAGGATAATGTTACGAAATTATATGATTGAATATTGTCTTTAAAACATTTCAACTTTCTTATTTGAAAACAAATCTGACAAAAAATATTAGCGGTACAACTAAAATAAAAAAAAAGAAAGTTCTTTTTCAAAGAAACGAGACATGCAGGCATTTTGTACCATACGAGATATGTTCACGTACATCCCGCAACGGGTTGTGATTAAAGCGTCACGTCGCGTCAAGCAGAAGGACGATCGTTTGCTCTCGAACAAGCCGTGTCGCAAAAAACGGGAAAGGATCGATGGCCGGTGCTCTCTGCGCGTTCGAATTTTTTCGGCGACCGCAAAAGATATCACATTGATTTCTGGAAGCTGGACCCTCCGTCTCCGTCGTTCGGGAACGATCTCCCGCCCGGTCTCCGCCCACGGAAACCCCAGGAAAATTCTACTCGTTCTGCCCGCCTGCCCCTCGCCCGAGAGCTCTTCCTAACACCGACCAGTTGAGCTCTAATTGCGTTTCCCGCCTAGCTCGGTCCCTCGGTCCTTCCGCTACAGTCATTCCTCTTCAACCTCTCTCACTCTAGAGAGCCCTTTGTGTGCACACACACATACACACACACACACACACATAAACGCGCGCGCGCTCGCGCAATGCCGCTCACAATCCCAGAATTCTTTGCCAAGGGGATGTTGCGACAGGATCCGCTCGATCGGACGCATCCAATACAACCCCCTCGCGCTGAAAGCAATGGTCCGCGACTGGATTTTCTCTCGGAGGCAAAAAATTCAAGGATCCGGATTGTGCGAGGAAGTTAGAAAGAAAAGAGAGAAGGGAAGAGGAAGAAGCTTTCGAATACGCAGATAAGTGGCATACGGCGTATTTCATGAAGAGGATAAATGCGAAAACGTTTAACCCATTAGCCGGCGTCGATCGCGTTCGAGAGGATCGCGTTAAAAGCCGGCAATATAAACCTCGTCCTTGGCCCCGGAACGACCATAAGTTCTGCCAGCGAAAAATCCCGACCGCCCGCTTATAAAAATACTGACACGTGTATTACATCGTTTATCGTTATCAATGTATAAACGTTTGTCATTTATTTTCGCACCACGTGCTTCAGAAATCGTGCGCGTGACAGCACGGAAGAAAAAAGATCCACTGATGTAACGTATTTTACGCTGTCGTAGCAAGTTATCTTGATATATGGACGGCAAAAACATTTGTTCCGGGAATATTAATTTTATTTCGTTACAAAAAATGTTTCTATTGCGTTACAGCATAGAGTAGAGTAATGATTTTACTGCAGCGCCAAAGCATATATTTGCCACGGAAAAATCTGTTTCAGCAAGAAATTCGTACTTCCCCGTGTAAATTTATTCAGCAAGTTTTTTTTTATTTTTTATTTTTTTATTTTATTTTACCATAATCAAATTGATGGGCGAAGTTTGATCGCTTTTACATCGAATATGCAATAGCGGCGTCAGAATAAAATTCTCCTCGCGGATTAAAATGGGATCAGCAAATATTTGTATTCTGCGCAAGTCGGTGATTTTCTGATTCTAAAGCAAATCTTTTTAATTTTCAATTCGTTAATGGGTTAGGAGCGCGGCCCTTTTAATCAGAAGGACTCCTCGGGGCGCGAGCGTGCGGAATCAATCTTGAAATCGCTGAGTCTCGATCTTTCTCGCGACGGCGAGAAACCGCAGCGAGCGAGCGGGGGCGATTTCTCTCCCCCGGTTTTTTATACGCTTTTTCCTTCGCACCTATCGATCTCGTCTTTCTCGTTCGCGAGTCTTTACGCCCCGCCAATCCCATTCGTGTTTCCGATCTTTTCCCCTCTTTGCGAACGCGGCAAGAACCGCGGGTCTCGCTCAGAATTGCCGCCCTGTTCCTCTCTGGTTCGTAAGACCACTCCGAACTCGACACATACACACACACACACATACACACACACAACATACCACAGATCTACTTAATTGATTTAAGAAATAAATCACTCGGCTGAGTGTTGGGCGAACGGACAAACCGTACGTGCGTTCGATTTGTTCTTGCGCACCCGCTTTTCTTTTCCGGAGACAAATCGCGCTCCGATAAGCGTTTTACGGAATAAATTAGTCGGTAGGGAAGAACCGCGTGCCTCATTTTATCTTCTTAGTTTTTTATTGTCTCGATCTTCTCGGTCTCAATTTTAAAACAGTCAAATTAAAAGACCGTAACTTTTAATAAGAAGTTTGCAAATGATTACAAATTACTTCTTGTGTTTTTATTAATAACATTTCAACGTTAAATCTTGGAAATACACTTCATTGTATCTTCTCACAGAAGTTGTGTGCACGAGGAAAGTTGATTATAGATTTTCACATGGAACATGATCTTTCGAAAATAAAATATGCAAAAAAAAAAAAAAAAAAATAGTATGTAGGTTTCCTGGTAATTAATGCTTCACAAGAGATTCAGAAACGGCTATTAAGAGCGGGCCCGATTCCGGCTAACAGGGCCACTTCGCTTGCGGGATGATCCGGCGGCCGTCGCTATCTCGCTCCGTCTCCGGCGGCCAGTTTACTTGTTATGAAAGTTTAAATTAATTTCGAGGTAATTTCCGTGCGGTAATGGCCGCGCGCGGCGCACACGATGGGAGCCGCAGGAGGTCCCGGTCTTCCCAAAGGCTCCTCGCCGCCTCCGTCTTATCGCTGGAAAAACAATCGAGTCCGTTCCTCCAACCCTATATCACGTTCCTGTCAACTACCGGCGCGAGGGAGGGAACACCAGGAAATATCGTTCCCTTGGTCCGACTCAAACCGCGTGGCAAACTTTTCTGCGGCACCTGCGCCTCCCGAGACTGATCAAGTTCGATGTCTCGCGAGCCGCACCTGCCGCGTGCATTTCGACGCAATTGCGATACCTGGCGATCGAATGACAGTTGGAACAATTTGATATTGCGTGTGCGAGAAATCGAGCTACTATTTTGATAGTTTAAAAAAAAAGTCACAATGGAAGCGAAACATTTTTTAAACAGAATATATAAAAAAAATATATTTAAATAAATTGCTTGAAAAGTAATTCAAGTTACTGTTGAGTGAAAAAAGATTTCGGCACAACAAACAAGAAGTAAGAAAAAATTAGCGCGCATCCGTTTCACGGTGACGACTGTCATATTTTCTGCACGGCGAAGCACGAATATCGATTGCGAAACTTGGAAGGCAACGTGTCCATTACGGACGGCGCGGTAAATCGGGAAGCAATCCCGCACTTTAAGTTCTCTCTCAGCGGCGGGAATAATCGAACTCGTACTTTCGATGGAAACGAGCGTCCTCGTGCAGCTCCAGCAGGCATAATAAATATTATTCCGGAGCGATCGCCGGCGAGCTATGTTTAAGCACGACCGCGGAGTAAGGCCGATTTCATACGGGCTATAAAACTCGCTTACCGTAAATCCCCTACAGAAACCAGATCCCTTTCAGCAGTTAATAATTTATTGGTTTCCAAAATGCTTTTTTTATGTTAATTGTATAAGTCCGATTGACTTTGCATAACAAGAAATTCGTAAATTTAACATCGCAAGTTGAATATTAAAAAGACATAAGTTCAGTAATCGATTGAGATTTACACTCTGGTTTATTGTTTTCAACTAATTAAATATATTAAATAAAAACATTTTGCGCTCTCTATTACTAATTGAAAAAGTTACATTGGTTTATATAACTTCAAGTTTATGTAACTTTTTATGTAACTTTAAAGACAGATCAAATATTTTTTTCGTCACAGTAATCGCTAAAAATTCATTGGTCTTGCGGTTGTCCGGTGATTCGTGTGAAACCTGCATAAAACGATTCGGTTTCGTCGCGATTTCCAAGATGAAATTGCTTGGTGGGAAGCTCGAGCTGTCGCAACGCCGCCGGACGTGTTCGAGGTGTGTACGGAGAGCAAAATATTGAGCGCGGTATCGTTTCCACGTAATAGGTAATACGTTATTGAGGCACGGCCTCGAAATGCACTGGTATTCCCATGTTAATGCGGATTATCGAACCGCCCCATTTGCGGTTACTAACAAATGCTAAAGTTCGTGGAACACACCGCCACGTGGTCGTGAGACCTGCGGGCATCGTTGTACAATACTTTTCTGATCGATCGACCGACCGATCGATCGATCCGCCGTTTCGTCACGCCGATCGATCTCGCCGATCGATCCGGCATTGTTACACGTGTCGTCGCCTTTTGTCACGCCGCGGTGCACCGCCGAGAACTTTCTATCTCCGGGATCTCAAGTCTCTTGTGTGTTTCAAGTTTTAATATTACGAACACCATAAACTCTCTTTATTGATTGAACACGTGAAAATTCGTAATAACTACGGTACTTCCCTCACATATAAACCAAAATTTGGAAGCAAAACGTGATGTGTAAAGGGTAGCCGGTTTGTTTACTTTCCCGGGATAGGTCATAAATTTTTCACGCTGTTTGGCTGTTCGGGGCACACACACAAACGACGAGAGAGACAAAGAAAAGTAGAAAGATAAAATAGAATCTCGTCTCGTAGGAAAAATTCGAGCTTGTTATCCGGAAAATTCTGAATTCCCGACGCTACTCGAGAATGGCGCAACTTTCTGTCACGTTTTTCTGCGATAAGAAGAAAATACTTGTGAAGTGAAACAGTCGACATTGTCTCTGTCACATCTCGCGCGCGATTATTTGCGCTTTCTTTATCACGCGCGGAAACGCGTAACTATCCGTTATCATTTCGGCTGCCGTTGTCTTTGCGCGAGAGAGAAAAAAATTTCCTTTCTCTGAGCGGAGGTAATTGTGCTTTCTGCGCGCGTGAGAGAGAGAGAGAGAGACGAGGAATCGACGCGACATTCGAGCGGCGGCGAGATGGCACGCCGTTGGAATAGAAATGGCGGAATAACGCGAGAAAGAGAGGAAGACGGAGAGATCAAGGTCACCGAACGAAGCCAATTAGCTGGCAGTATACTCGATTAGGCCAAGCCGGCGGAAGCGCTCTCCAAACCGGAGAGAGAAGCTACGCGCATAACGGATCCAAGGATATACAGGAGGCATCGTGAGTACTATACTTAGGCGGATAACCGAGCGCCCGTGTCCATTAACGTCTCCGGGACCGCGCTGATACTTTCCGAGATGCTTTTCCGCCTTTTCCTCTCTCGCTCGCCTCGCACGTGATCCGAGACGAAATAGACGAAAGGAGAGAAAGAAGACAAGAGAAGAGCTCGCTGCCAATTCAACTTAGATGATAACGGTACTCGGCTTCTGTTCAACATTCGCCGCCTACGCGACGGCGTTCTTTTGCACCGGCGAACTTTGAACCTGACATCGCCACGCGATAACGTTTCGAGGATCTTATCCTCGTTCACGTCACCGAGTTCTGTTAGATGCTTTGTTTCTAGTATCGCACAGACGATAAACAGATAAACACTCGCGTGTTTATCTGTTATAACACCTCAATTTTCCGCACGGTACTTATCGCGTTAAAATGTCGTAAGTATAAAATAAAAATATTTGTTTACGTAAAAAAACGAAATTAACAACTCGCGATTAATCACGAACGAGCGGCTGCTCGTCGAAAACGATCACTCGGATACCGGCGGCATTCGATTTACAGCTTTACCGTTTACTCTTACTACTTGTCGGGACTGGTTTTCCTCGTGTAAGTAAAAGCGTCGGTAAACACGCGAGGCGGATCCCGTCGGATATATCGAGGCTCTTTCTCTTGCTCTTTCTCTCTCTCTCTCTTTCTCTCATTCTATCGGCGAGACAGAATACACGCCACGGAAGTCGAGGGAAATCCTACTCCCGGCTCGCGAAGATCCCGTAGAAAGTCCGTGCCCTTGTGCCTCGAGGATCACGGCTTTGTCCGGCGAATAATGGCGGAGCAAACGGGAGGCGTTGGTCGGAATTAAAACGTGAGCCTGCGGATGTGTTCGGCGGTGGTCCCCGGCCGAAAAGGGATGCTGCGCAAAAGGTTCTTTTCCCCTCTCTCCTCCCTTCTATCCTCGCTCTCTTCGCGACTCTCCCTCGTCGCGAAAAAACCGCGGAAGAGGATACGTCGCGGAGCGATATGGCGCGACGATAGGTCGAATAATACGAGGCGGCTAATACAGCGAACGAAACGAAAATACAGAAACAAACAACATAATTCTTCATTCGAGAGATTAACGCCGACGCAACTCCGCTTTGTTATCATTTGTCATTTTTCTTGATATTTTTCTTGCTGGCAGAAGATAAGAGTATTCCGCGTAAACATCTTTAATAATCTTTAGCGTGCGATGCGTTCGCGCCTCCGACGAACTGTTGTTTTTATAATTCGATCGAGCGAGTTTCTCTCGAAGAAAGTTTTTTAATCAAGAAATATCGACTATCGGTCACACGAGTATCACATTGTTGTCTCGAGACAACATCGAAGAAAAGCTACAAAGCGATGAGAATATACGCCGGAAGAAGAGACGAAGCGTTTCCCATCAGAAAGTAAAGTCAAGGAAGCTCCGCTGGCTTCGTTTGTCTTAATCTAAGGACGTGCCGCGCGCGCGCGCACCGCAAAAAAAGAGCGCATTTCGCGGGCAGCGGTCGTTAACTATCCTTAGCACCGAATCTTCTCCATTTCCCATTAGCAGAAAGCGGCTATCGTCTCCCCGCGCTTTTACCCCGCGCCTGAGTAGCAGGCTAATCTCTCGAGGGGTTAAGCGATCGCTTATAGCGATTTTCTTAACCCCTCCTTGCGAGATCCCTCGCAGTCCGACACCCTTTCCCTTGGCTGACGTTACCAGTTCGTGCGAGCGACGATCTATCACCATCATCCGAGATTGAGACTTTGCGCTTTCGACGAAAACAAACTGCCGCGACGTATAAACGCCACATTGCCGGCTGCTTCATATATTCGCTGATACCGCGCGAGCGAGGAACGAACTTGGTCGCGGCGCGTCACGTGCGCGCGTCATTACGTTTTCTCTTTTCCTCTCTCTTCCCTTCCCTCTTCTTTCTCTCTCTCTTTCTCTCTCAACGCTACCTTCCTCGCGAATGTGTTGAAAATCAAGCGGTCCCCCTTTTCTGAGTGATGCATACGACGTCGCGACGCTCGCCGAAATATTGCGACACGCGTCTTTCCGCGCTGGGGATGCTAATGTATGCGCGCGATACATATACAAGGTGTTCGAATATTATCGGGTTATATTCTTTTTAAATTGAATAAATTTTATACATTTTCCAAGTTTTCGTGAGTACATAGTGTTCCAAATGATTCCATGTTCGTTGATACTTCGCGCGAAAACAACTATCCATCAATCATCGATAAAATATAGACAAAAGTTCTTCAAGCTCGTCACTAAATAAAATAAATACACAACACAAATAGATCAAGTATCAATTCGTAAATACTCTTGTAGCATTTATTGCTGTCTGTGTGAACTGTTTCGAGTTTACTTCCGTTAGTTCACTGTCGGAAAAATTGCAAGAAGTACGAAACGTTTCACCCTGTATGTTTCTGAGCGTGAAACGCCGTCGTAAAAAATGATCCGCGCGATTTCGATTTAGCAGCTTGTACGCAGTCGTCCCGCAATATGCTGATGCGATATGAAAGTATACGATATACGTAGAGAAATAACAGCGATGAGTGATGTCTTGTATTTTAATTTCAAATTGTAACGCTAACTTTTCGTACATATTCGGGAGCGTTCAACATGTTACTTCGCTCGCGCGCGCTGTTCAAGATATAATTCTCCCGATGTGTATGAGATATAAACAGATATCGCGCCGCGCGATAAATTAAACGGCGAACGGAATTAGCGCGCGCGCAACACGGCGATGCTGCCGGGTTGCCGGTCAATTAATTCAGGGAGCTGCTTTTAATCGTCGGAGAGGAGAGCGTTTCTCTGGCGGGAAGCGCGGGCAAGAATCCTCGCGAGTGTAATTCCGCTCGTAATAAACAGGAACACGCGTCGTTATCGACACGGCGCGATCGCACGAGACGGGGCAAAGCGGTTCTCTTCTTCAGGGTCGCGATCGCACAAGCGCTCCCTCGTGTGTAATACGCGCCGGACGATTTCTTTATTTAAACGATACGACCGGTCGTACATCACCGCGGCCAACTGGAAAAAAAAAAAAAAAAAAAATAAACGCGCGAGTTAAACGATCGCGGCTCGGCGGATCCACGTGAGATTGTTGCAACTTAACGCCGACTTGTACCGTTCGCATAAACACGATCGCTATCATCATAGCACTAACAGTAAATCGCTGTAGTTTTGTTTTTCTCACTTAATCTCTGATCAAATTAGAGCGATATCTTCCTTGGCATGAATTAACGAGAGAATTGTCATCTTTTTCAGTAGTTTTGTGTAAAATTTTCTTTAAACATATTTAATTTTTGTTTACATAAAACAAAAACTATCATATTATTCTTCTTGCATGAGAATCAGCTAATTATTTAAAATAGTTTCAGTTTTTTACTGTTTTGCCAAAATAGTTTCCCAAAGTTACTGCCAGCTTAAATTGGGACGGAAGAGAAGTAAATTAAATTAAATTTCCATATTCTTCTATACATCGTATAGATTCAGCGTTCGATTTGAGAGAGAAAAGCTGAGAGATTTGGTTTGTTCTCGCGGGGAGAACTTTTGGGGAAAGAGGCGTCTTGAAAAATTCGCGCGGCTAAAACACGGATGACTCACCGGTGAACGACTCCTCTCGAGTGCATGTGCTTGAGCGCGGCGACCAGCTGTCTGGCGTACAGCCTCGCCGTGTTCTCGTCCAGTTTACCGGCCGGCTGCTCCTTAATGTGCGTGCACAGGTCGCCGCCAGTCGCGAGTTCCGTCACGAGATAGTACACGGATCCACACTGCAAGCAGGCGTTAAATTAAATCGTTATCGATTCGCGTCGATAAGGCGGAAGATCGTCGTAGGGTCTTAGAAAATACAATACTTGAATCGGGTTTTAATAGATTTCTAGAGCGGTTCGCGAACACGCTTGCTCTCGGGTTTAAGAGTTGAAGAACTTGTGTAATTTCGATAAATATAAATTTCACTCGCTGTGAGGGTGAAGGGGCGCGAGGAAGCGGGCTCGGTATCTTATACCATTTCCTCAGGATTCGATCTCATCGAAATTATACCGGGCATATCGAAATTGCAGAACAGCAATTTGAATTCGGAATGTATACGTTACAATATATATATACACGTCTACGCATTTGCATAATCGTTTTCTTCGGTTCCGAAGGAGCAAGTTTTACGCGGGATGTATTTTAATTGAAATTTACAACTATAGTTCGGAAGCAAATTGCACGTGGTAAAAGGAAAATAAAGAACTGCTTACTGCTTGGATGATGCACGACGACGCGTTTCGAATTTATTAAATAACGTTAAAAGCGCACCATGTACAATCTCTTCGCATCGTTTTGTTTCGTGCTGCTTGCTTGAACGAAGCGCGGCCATACATTTACGAGTCGCCGCTCGTGAAAATGGAGCAACAAGCGCGTCGAGAGTCCGGGACCGGTCGGTCGTGCGAAATTGATCGCGCGCATTTAAAATGCACCGCGAGGCGCATCGTAATTATCGAGAAAGCGTTTCCCGAATTTCGCGCTTGTGCGCACGCGGGAGACACGGGCCTCGTCGATTAAGCGATTACCTTAATGCAACGATATGCATGCGGCGACGTCGAGCGCGCGCGTGGCCGCGCGTGACCAACGAATTACGGTCGATGTTGTCCTATGGCAGGGCGATGGTTTTTTTTGTCCGATGATTATTTAATTTTTCAGGACCGGCCGTGTGACCCGACCGTTTTAATTATATATTCGCGCGGATCGCGAATAAAATATTGCATGGAGTAGATATTAAGCGTGAAAAATAAGACGGAATGAGGCTTTTAAATTATTATCTCTCAGTAGCTGCTAAATACATTATTTCGAACTTTACTGTAGTTATCTTTAAATTATATTTTCTAATAAGATGTCAGAGTACATAAATTTTTACTCTGTCTATATTTAACTGTAGAGGTTGAGTGAGAAAATCGATCAAAAGAAAAATATTCTTTGTACAAAATTTAAAAAATTACAAAACTATTATACAAAACACTGCCGTGCTTTTTAGATACAGAGAACTTGCTCGATTGTCCAGTAGATCAGCGGGTCAGAAAACAAGTAAAAAAAAAAATGTTGTTTCGCTTGATTTAAACCACGCACGACGCACTTCTGTTCGGCGCGGGGGAGTCAGTCCGTGGAGAGAAACTTAGCCAATAGAAACTAAACGAGAACTTTCGGGGACCACTTGCGAAGTCAATTCGCGGCGCTCTATCTCGCTTGGCAAAGAATCGTCGTCGCGCTGGCGAGGGATTCGTCGATACGCTTTGCCAACCGAATCAACCGAGGGGGACGTGAGATACGCGATTTCGATGTATCACCGGGTATGGGTAAAATAGGAACGTAAATTCGGCGTATGTAAACGAGAGAAGAATCGTAGAGATGGGAGAAGAACCGAATACGCGCGCGCGTCGGCTTTCTCCGAGCGAAACAAGAAGCGTATTGGCGCTGCATTCTCTCCCTCGTGCCAAAGAGGTGTGCGAGCATCAGTTACGGAATCCTATTCCCACGAGCGGAATTTAAAGCAGACTTTTCTCCAGCGCAAATTTAACGTTCGCGTGTTCTCGCATCCTGCGATCTTGGAATCTCTCAATGTTTCTATATCGCTTGTACATATGTGTACATATACGTGTATATATGTCGTCCTTTTTTGCCTGTAAACTAAAGATAACGTCTGTTTCACGAGCAAAAGTTTTCTTTTTCTCCTAATATGTTCGCGCTATCGGTTTTTACATCCTATTCCAAACTATATCCACTTTATTTGCGCGACACAAAACATCCTCGTATATACAAAACAAATAAATATATATTCTCGGAAATTCTCGTGACATTGTGTGCGAGATGACATCACAGACAGAGCTCGAAATCGACGTAATACAACGCGTTCATTTTTATTGCGATTTCGTCCGGCGAACGATGGGTGCGGCAACGACTTTGTCGGACGACCGAGTAACAGGCGAGTTCTACGCGATTCATCGGCTCGTAACATCGGCACCGACATAAAATCGTGCGCGTTTATGACCGCCGTAGGCCGACAATAATGACCTTAATTGGCGCTTAACGTGGCTTTTCGCCAATATATCGAGCGTGAGTGACGCGTTGACGAACATGCATCTTCATAAAAATCGACGGACACGTGTGCGCGTGCTTTCTTGTTACATTATGCGAGGCATGAGATTTAGAAATGTCTCTCTCACTTGCCAGCCAGCAAGACGCGTCTACGTATAAACCGCATTTTACAAAATAAATTATTTATAAATATATGGAAATGTGCTAGACAGAACTTGCGAGACGGAGGTACGTTTGGCTGTCAGCGACGTCAGAATCCGGGCTCTATCAATAATTAATACAAAGAAAACCGGCCGTTTGCATAGTCGATTAGGCTTGGCAGCGTCGTACGATGTCGTCGTTCGAGAAGTAAATGTGCTATCGCCACGTCACCGGCAGGCGATCGCGCGAAAGGCGAATCGCTTGGAAAAACGAATATTATACTTTACGACTTGCATACACGCGCAGATGTTCCGAAGAATCCAGCGGGATCGGCAGCCCGAAAACCGACAACCCTGTAGGCGCGAGTCTCCCCGTCGTAGTCGTAAAGATTACGATGTGGAAATGAGATATAGGACGACGTCACACACATATAGCCAATTTGGCGACGGCGAGAAAGCCACGGGGAAAAGAGAGAAAGAGAGAGAGACGGGGGCGCGACTTCGTCTCTCGATATTATCATATTTGCCGTCAGGTGCGAGCATTCTCATCGCCGATAGCTCTTTCCCCCTCGATGGATAGCTTAAATAAAACAAGACGCGCGCACCTTCTATCCGCGCGTTTTATAAACGCGAGAGTAATACCATCTGTAGGCTATAAAATCATTTCCATCGAAAGAGAGAACGGAAGAAAGAGAGAGAGAAAGAGGAAAAAAAAAAAGAGTAAAATCGAATGGCGCTCAATTTCATAGCTCGTTTGTCCATTTATGAAAGGTTCGCAGGAACGATAGCTCTTATCGCGGATATTTGCGCATCTTGTCGCGCATTCGATTTTTCGCGTAATATCCAAATATATTTTCCGGCACTATATTGTATTGAAAAAACAAAAAAACAAACAAACAAAAAAGTACTTACAAACCGTAAACAACAACATGAGCTTGTAATAAATGGAACATCGCGATAACAAAAGACAGAAAATATCGGACTCTTGTAAAGAAGAAAAGATGAAACGTGACATTCGGAAAATTATCGCGATAGAAGGCCCGTCCCAAAAAATGTCACAGACATCGACGTGCCGTTTAAGCTGGACGCGCGTTTTTGCGCGAGAATATTTTCAGCTCCGAGAATTCTCGAATCGCGCTCAAGGGAAAGCTATCGCACAGTCTTTATGCGTGCCCGTCATATTTTCCTACGTACTTTATCTTTCCCGGCGCGTATACACCCTCGGTCCCCGTAACTCGATCGTGACGAGCGAGCGCGCGCGGACTAACAAAATTTTCAGAGTAAACGAGGTGCGCGATGCTGCGCCGCCGAGAGCCTCTGATATCGACGTCCCACACATGAATTCAATTACGTCGTACAAGCGCGCACGAGAGAGAGAGAGAGAGAGAGAGAGAAAGAGAGAGCGAGAAACAGCCTCTCCCTCGCGTTTTTTTTTCCCTCTTCTCGCACGCACCCTCAACTGTGTGCGTGCACGTGTACACGCATACGTACGCACGTGCACCCGCGAGTCCGCGTGTTGGGTCAACGTTCGCGTCCGCGGCAGTCGGGTCACGTACGATGCAGCGCGTTAATGGTGCCGGTCCAAACTACCTCCTCGTATCGGCACAGAAAGAATTGCGACTCAAACAAAAAAAATTTGTTTCAAGTTTACTCTGGCGAACAGGAAACCTGTGCGAGATCAATTTTCGGCACTGATTGTAGACACGCGAAATTGTATCCTCCTCGAACAAATATACGAATTTTACGCGCTTTCTGGGTTTAAATCAGTCAACGGCACGTCAAGGAAAATCGGAGATCATAAAAAAACAATCATTTTTCGTACGAATCTCCCTCGTAGACGGGAAGTTTCTCAGGAAGTAGGACGGTTAAAGGGGTGAAAAGCTCTTTGACGCGCCTGCTTCATAAATTCAGCTAAATGGCGTGTTTAATTAAATCCAGAAAGATGGATTATCTCTTTCTCGAGAGAGTGGCGTTAACAGACCCCGACAGCGCCGAAAGTATCAGGATACTCTCGATTTGTCACGCGGGTTCTGACGAACCGTCATGTAACCGAAGTGAGGAATAGCGTCACCGAAGAACAATGTGCGAAATGAGGGAGAGATAAAAGAAGAAAGAGAGGCGCGAGGCTATAAATACAGCAATAAGTTCTCTTTTGATGGGGAATGAATAGATCGCGCTGCGCAAAGACGACCGTGGCGAATTGTCTTTTTGTTATTACGAACTCGATTAAACTTTCGGCGTGGTCAATTAGGATAAAGAGATTTGATCAATCGTCTCGAAATGTCTCTAAACTGATTGCGCTCGGGAAACGTTCCTCCACTTACCCGAATAGTTTCGTAGAGCCTCACGATGCTTGGGTGCTGCAGCATTGACAGTACCTTCGCCTCCCTCGTCAGGTTCTTCATCACGTAGTCCTTCTTGCCTTGCTCGAGATCTATTATCTTAATCGCCACCTGAAACAAGAGAAGAGAGAGAGAGGCTCACATAATTAATCGAGCGCGCGAGTTAATCCGACCTGTTGTTTTGTAGTGTACAAAAAACATCAACAATAAATTTTCGTTGAGTTTATGAATAATATCTTTCATCGGTAGAAACAATCTTATAAATACGGAGTTAATTTCTTGATGATATTTTTATTATTCAATTTCTTCTGCAAGATATTCACGTCAAAATAATAAATTACACGTTACAACGCGCGCACATTGAAGCACCCCTTTTAGCAAATTAAGATGCTGCCGGGAAGGCGGGTGAGTAAATAATCGACATACACACGGGACGGCGAGAAAAAAAAATTCACGTCAATACGGCGCACCTCCGGTTGAATAAACGTTTTTTTATTCACGCGCGCGCGCACGCTGCTCCTCGAGAGAGATATTTTTTTTTCTCGAGCGAAAAAAAAAAAAAACGCGCGAGTTTATCCTCAGGGCTTTTAGGGATCAATCGCCCCGTTTTCTCTTCTCCCAGAATTGCCAGCACGTCAAACACCTTCCATATGCCTCCTTGAGGAGCAACAAGGCTTTTCCACGGAGGGTGAAGGTGAGCGCGCGTACGAGCGAGAGCGAGAGACGGAGAACGCGACGCGTCGGAAAGAGACGTCTTGCGATTCGAATATGTTAAGACGTCGTGCACAGGAAGGGGCGCGCCTTCACGGTCTCCTGTCCCTTTGATGTGCTTGTAAAGGGCCGGAGGCGGTAATTCGCGCGAACCTAAGCGATTGAAATGGCGACTCACCGCTGCGCCCCTCGCCGCTCGCGAAGGAGGAAACTGTAACGCCGAATTATATCAACTGAAGGCTACGTGTGTATGCGAGCCGAATGCAAATTAACTTGCGGGAACTTCGCCACCGCGGAGCTTCCTCGTGTCTGTAAAGGTCTCTCTATCTTTCTCTCTCTCTCTCTCTGGTTTTCCTATTCAAAGTCGGGAGACGTTGGTAGCGAAGAAACAGGGGCGACTTGTCAAATCTTCAAATATGAAGAATTACGTTCGACTTAAGGTTGAAGAGGTCGAAAAGAGCGACAAAACGGGAATGGTAAAAGAATTTAAAAGTTGCGGTGCATTCCACTCTGCGCTTAAGCTGATTTACGTTCTTGGCTCTTCATTTAATAATCCAACTGGTACCTTGAAGGAAAACTTAAAGAAACTTTTCTCTCTCTCTCTCTCTCCTCTCCCGCAACGGTTTGTTTCGAGGGAGCGGAATGTTGCGTCCTCGAGTTTCCTGGTTGCCTGTAAGAGCGGGTCGCATATCATTAGCGGCGTCGGTGGCGCCGGCGTTCTTTGATCTTTCTGCTCCTCCCTCTCTCTTTCTGCAGCGAGAAAGAGAAAAAGAGATACGAACGAGCGAGAGTAAGAGAAGGAAGGAGAAGCAGAGGAAGAGGAGCGTTCCTGTTCCGGTATCGTTTGTGACGCACGAAGCGCGTGAAAGAGAAAGAGAGAGAGAGAGAAGGAAGGGCAGATGGGACATAAGCGGAGGGAGAGAAAGGAGGACTCTTGCGCGTTGAGCTCAAGGTAGACCTGACAGCCTCCCCAAATGATTTGTGGCGCTCTTCGCCAGATACAAGATACTAATTCTTTAGGCGCTGTCAGTCGACCGGCTACCGCTCGCCACTGTCGACTCGCTCTCTTTCGCTCTCTCTCTCTCTCTCTACTACCCTCTCTCGTCTTCCCCTTCTAAGTTTCTCTCTTGTCTTATCTCTGTTTGCATTATGTTACAACTCAGTCAACTGACGCGCCGCTCCACCGTCTCGTCGCTTCACATTATGATCGTTACCACTTCCTCTTCAGATGCCGCGAACGCACAATGGATCGATCGAGTCGAAGATACTGCGCGAGATGATTGCGTGAGAATGTAGAAATGCTTCCGAGAAGATGTTCCTGAGAAGAGGAAAAGCTGTCATAATTACTGAGAATTTTGTTTGTACTGTTCCTACCAAGGGCTCTTCTTCCTTATTTTGCGTACGATTATCCTCCTCTTTTATATTTTCTCTCTCTCTCTATTTGCGTTTCGGTACAACTCGGTAAACTGAACGATTCCGGTCTTCGTTTCGCCGTTTGACTTCTTGTTTGACATTGTAATATGCTGAATCGATCTCGCGATCCGTCAGTACAGAGATACGCAAGTCGCTTCCGTGAACTCGTCTAGGTCTTTATCTCTTTGATTTCTCTCTTTCTCTCCTTTTCTCTTTAAGAAGGGGGAAAGAAGGGAGCCTATTTCTCGCGAGTAGTATTACGTTACAACTTAGTCAACTGATGCATCGCTTTTCATCTCATCGCTCTCTGTTACCGACCAACGTTGCCGTAAACTTTGTAAACCGTCGCGGTATGACGGATCGATCCGCGGAATGGAGGGTAACGTGATATTCGCGCGGTACACGTGTTAAACCCTTAGAAAATAGACTCTGCAGGACGTGATAAATATTCACGTAAGTGATATCATCTCTCAAATCGCGTACTAATTTTATTACTGACAACGCGCGCGTGACAATTATACGTTAGTAATAAAGTGACAATTTTCAGAATGTCAATTTAATTCTTCGTCTCTCATTTTAATTCAGTTTTTCCATCTCATTCACAAGTCTCTCCGTCGCGATTATTCGACGCGCGCAAAACATTTTGTCAGCGGATTTACGCGAGCGACGATAAGATAAATTTTCCCGGCATATTCGTCCCGATTCAGATCGTCGTGAATGCGACGCGGAATTTTCTTCGAGACACACGGAATGAGGTCGAGCGTCGGCGGCGTCGTGCGGAGATGAGACGCGAATAAAGTAGTTCTATTTGCGCGGGCGAGAGCACGTCGAGAGGGGAAAAACCGGGACCGTAATAATGTTTGCGAAAGCCACATTAAGGTATCCATTTTAGAGATCGCTTACTAACGAATATTTCTGCGTGGGTCGAGATATACGAGCGAGCCGCCGCGCGCCGCCATACACCCAGGACCCCGACCTGTCAAGGTCTCCCGCGGAGGGCACAGGCGCGTACATCGCGCACACACTCTCGTGCGCGTCTCTCCCTGTATCCCGTTTCACAATACAAAGCCGGGATACGAGATTGTCGCTATAAGCCACACGTTATACGCGCGTGACTCCGGCCGAGATCGTAATCGAACGACGCGTTTTGATGCTGCTTCTTCAACTACAAATAACGCAGAGAATCTTAAAAGACACTGTATTATTTATATGAGAGCAAGTCGGATGGTGAAAGAATCGTTCGTCGGTAAAAAACTTTGTAACTGTCAGTGAGAGATGCGATCGTCTTCGAGCGATCGAGATACATTAGAGAGAATAATTAAAGCTGTATTTTATATTTATATAAAAAAAATTCTCGAAAAAAATCGTTTCAAAAATATTGTCATAGAAACAAATTTTTGGAAGGGAATAGAAATCAAAGTAATAAACTTCCGTTTAGTAAAACTCGAACGCAGTAAAGGCCGTGCGAGAAGGAGGTGCAAACTCATTCTCTCTCTCTTTCTCTCCCTCTCTCTCTCTCTTTCTTCCACGAGCGAGGGACGGAAACGTGACTGTCCGGCCGTTATCATAAACGAGCTGCCAATCGAGGTGCTCGCGGCCGCGGTGTATATCGGGAACGGGAGCGGCAGCCCGAGCCGCTCTTATAACTCTCGCGCAATTGGAGGGCCGTAATTCGAAGCGAATAATTGACCGAATGGCGCGGCCGGTGGCGGCGTTTCAGAGGTTTACGGCCAGTGGCACGACCTCAATTTCGCTCCAGCAATCTCTGCCCGCGTCCGTCCGCCTGCCTTGCCCGAAAAGCCATGACCGCGCGCGCGCGCGCGCAAGAGAGAGAGAGAGAGATCAGTTCAGGCACTCTCCGCGTCATCCTGGCCCAAATCCAAACCATCGATCGCCGGACGATCAGCGAACTTGCGGTCCGTCGTTAATACCCCGGGGTCCGATGAATAGATCGCGACGGAGGGAGCTACGCAGAAAATTAGCCACGTTCATCTCTATCGCGTTCGGAATAGTCTTCGCGAGGGTGCGAATAATTTCGACGCTGATTGCGACGAGGGGCAGAAAATAAACAATACAGACCGGGTTTTTATTGTTGTTTTAATTGCGAAGCACACTTCTGAGAGATTCACGGATCGCTGACGCGTAAACCGAACAACGTGTAAATTCGCTTCCAGACTAGTGTGGGCTTTTTTTTTTTTTTTAATTCGCATATTCGGGTGTTAATCTAATCGGGATAAATCGAACCCGTCCATTTTCATTGAAAAACATTCATGTACGTTTAATATCCGGCTATTCGTTTGCCGGGATCGCGCGGCCGAATTGCAGCTTCGAAATTAAAAATCCGTTCGCACGGAGCGACGGTTACGAAAAGCTTCATCCGGGCGTGATGCACCTATCCCGCCTATACCCTACCTATCTATCTACGCGACTCGGGGGAGGCGGAGGAAGCTGAATCGCTATTAGCTACACCCGGGGATTCCCCGTTACGCTTCGTCGGCTCCACCTGCCTTACTGCAGGCGCAAAAAAAAAAAAAAAAAAAAAAAAAATTTCTTCCTCGCCTCGTCTCTGCAACGGGTAGCATTGTGAATCCCGACGAAACGTCGGACAGATAATCACCCGGGGTTGAAATCACGAACGACTGTATTTTCAAGATCCATTGAATAGGAGACTTCTCTTTCATGCCGTGAGACTCACCCGTTTCACGTCTAAGTGAACCGGATTTGCTCTCGATCTAGAGATGATTTCCTTGAAGAAGTTTGCCTCGTGTTTGGTTAGAAGCTGTGTATGTGAGAAACTCGTATGGTAAATTCAATCGCTCTCGCAATTGAATTTGTATGAAAATTAATAACTTCTACACACACGCACACACACATATATATATTTAATTCTCAAATAATTAATTTCCATTTAAAACATCGCAAATTTTTAGATATCGTTAGTTTCGCGCGTAAAGTTACGCGCGTCTTTATCCTGGCGCGCCGATCCGAGTTTCTTTCGATTCTCTTGGCGAAAAGGCTTTAAAAGCAAACACTACGAGCACGACAGATTTAATTACGCGGAGGATAGTAAATTTAAGAATTCACACGCGCGACTCGTCGCCGGAGAAGCGAAG
The DNA here is from genome assembly GCA_014825685.1 of Pseudomyrmex cubaensis. Classification (NCBI taxonomy): domain Eukaryota; kingdom Metazoa; phylum Arthropoda; class Insecta; order Hymenoptera; family Formicidae; genus Pseudomyrmex; species Pseudomyrmex cubaensis. Next base: position 83,505 of record QVOA01024411.1, read on the forward strand.
GCGAGGAAAAGAATTGAAAGAAGAGGAGGAGGAAGAAAAGGAAACCGCAGACGAAGAAGAAGGCGTAGAAGAGAAAGGTGAATAAAGAAGCAAAGTAGTCGGGACCGGTAAGGGGGCATCGGCACCACGGTTAAATTCATTAGGCCGACATTGCAATGGCGCGGACGACGATTCTGCGCGGAATATCAATGAATTCGTGGGCACGGCCGGGACTCTCGAACTCGCGCGCGACACATACGGTATTTAGGGTCCGAGCGGTCGACGGACATAAATCGAGAGATGCCCGATAAAACGGCCGAAAAAATACGAGTTGCGCCCAGAATAAATAACGTATATACGAGGGATGTTGCGGTCAAACGTGGGGTTATGAATTACAGCTTATAAAAGACCGCCGCGAAACGACGCGGGGACGAGCGGAGATCTCGGACGGGCGAGGGAGGCGGGTGATGCGCAATAGAGGCGACGCGCCCCTTCGAAATTTCGGGAACGAAATTCACTCGTCGGAGACGCCAATCGAGACGGAAATTTACTTTCCTTCCCTCGACGACGTTCGTCCACCTCCGGAGCTTCTCTCCTTTCCCGTTGCCGGTCGACCCACTTTCCGGCACGCACCCTGTTCGTGCCGCTCTTGCACACGCGCGCACACTTTGAGGCGACACCCTCTCCGAAAAGTATAAAACCAACGTTACTCTTGTCAGATGGCGAAGACGATAGACGACTTGAAGATTGAAAAGAGAAACTCCAAAGAATATATAATTCTATTTAAATTACAATTTGAAAAGTAACATCTGCGTTGCCATTGTTACTTCTTTACATTTACTTCTTTCGTCATGAGATCATTTTTCTGCGGCATAACAGATGCGTTAATTAAGTAGTCAAAAGCTTACAAAATTGGATTAAATATAGAAGAAAAGATAGAGGTACGTTATTTCAGCTTTTCCCCTTAGGTAGCAAAATCCCTAGTTACGGCCCTACGTATATATTTTATCCTGGATGGGTGCACAAAGGTTCGAAACTCGGCCCTGGGTAGTGTGAACGCGGATAAATCGGTTCCCGTGAATGGCGCTTGTGCACCGTGAAGGATGGCGTTCTCTTTTTTTTTCTTTTTTTTTTTTCGTCAACGAGAAGGGTGCGATTGTCGCGCCAACGAGGAACGCTAAAGTCTCTATTCGGGCTCGTAATGCGGATGTAACAAAACGAGGACCGGTGTACTATTTTGTAAACAGACGGTGGGGATCGGAATAGTTCGCAACTGTTCCAGGCGCACGAGGAAAGATTCAATTGTCGACGATGATGGTCATCAGATAAATCACAGATAGGCGAAATTTCACGATACGAGTATCATCCTCGAATCAGGTTCAATCTCGCAGGCTTACGAGGAATTCGAGGCGTTAAGGCGTGTGCGTGATGTACGGAAATGCTGACGTGGTCGAAACATGACCCTAATCTATACCGTGAGTCCGAGGGTGCCTGCGTTAGAACAGGAATTCGTCTTATTGCCAGGAAGGCTGCCAGGAATCATGAACACTCACTAGACACGCGTCACTCTCCCGAATTCGATTTCGATTTATTTTGTCGATCTGTCTTGGAAAATTTGGGACGTATGTAACTAACTGTCTAGGGGAGGAGAGAGAGCATTTCCATTTCGTATCTATAAATTTAATTTATTATTCCTTTTTTTCAATTTTTATAAATGAAACAGAGTTCAGTTAATTTGTTTTGTTTTTTGATGTTACACGTGATGTTACACGTCAGTCAAAAAACATTTCAAGTAAAACTGTCAACCTATCGGAAGCACGACAAAGGTATTCTTCGCGTATATTTCGCGTCCCACGTAATATTAAAGATGACTACTCGGATTCGCGAGAAGAGTATTCGACAAGTCGGACCGCGAAATACACTTTCGATGAGAATCGGATTTCCCGCCGGGCGCGTGGTACGAACCTAATCCGGTACAACATTTTCCCAGACGGCAAATCTGATTTGCTGTCTTTCCCGCCCGCTCTCGCTTCGCCGCGGAAAATCCTCTTCCCGTCGGTATTCGCCGCGCGACTCCCTTTGGTTTAAAGCGGAGAGGGACACGTAAAAAAAAAAAAAAAAATCGTTTCTGCCTCTGACGTTTTATTCGGAACGCAGATCGACAGCCAGCGAACGCAATAAGAAGGCGCGCAGCTGAGTGCGCCACCGTAAAATAGGATGAATGTGCGCGCCGAGACACTGCGTGTAGTGGGAAAGGGAGCGAAATATGAGAATTAAACTGGAAAAATCCCCCCCTTCCGTGACCCGTGAGCGTCAATTTTTCTGATGCCGCGAAATCCGCTTTTGCCGATCCCGCAGATACGATAAGTAGATAAGAACCGGTCAGGGTTGTAGTCCAGTACCAACAGCTCGGTCAGCTTAAACTCGTGTTTCTGACTTTTTTCAATTACTTTAGCATGTATACACAATGAAAATTAAAATAGTAAAAAAAACTAATAGCAAAAACTGATCCGAAATGTGGAATATCTGAAGTTCAGAGATAATTCCCGATATTTCCTGATTTTGTGTGTGTTTGTTTATTCGAACGGATGTTTGGCGTGCGATTGCTTCACATTTATTTATCAAGTGTTAAGAAAATTAGAAGTCGGTTTCCTCTCGAAAAACGAAGAGCCTTGTTTTTTTTTATGTGGAAATGCGAGAATAGTCGCTACTGGCCGAGAGAAGCGCATCAAATAACATCGGCGCTTCTCTCGGCGCTCGAGGCCAAAAAATCATAGTGAAGCGTGTTTTCCCGATCACAAAAAAGGCCACGCGCTTGTGACTCGTCCCATCGTCCCGTCCAATTTTCCTGATCAATTTCCGGGCAATCAGCTAAGTGCCTTCATGCCCGTCGCGCGGATGCACATGCGCCCTACACGCCAGATAGATAGGTAGGTAGGTATCGGTATCGACGCATACACCGGTGCGTTTAACACAAAGACAGAAAAAGAGAGAGAGAGAGAAAAAAAAAGAGAGAGCGAGAGCAAAGAGAAAAAAGAGAGGGGGAAACCTGGCTTTTGCGCGCGAGCTTGTTTATTTTACCTTTTACCCTCGTTAAGCCTCGGGAAGCCTTTGAAAGGCCGTGAGGGGTCGGGCGAGCTCTGTAGGTACTTTGAAAAATGGGGATCAACGCTCAGCCGACACGATAATAACTTCGGGTTGTTGCACCCAAATTTACCTCGCTCGGGTGTACCACGGATGTCGATGTAAATATCGCGAATACAGAGAGAAAGAGAGAGAGAGAGAAACAGAGAGAATGTGTACGAGAACGCGTTGAATACCGCGTACACGAGAGTTTGTACGCGCAAATGTCGGTGCGTCGGTGCGCGCGCGCGCGCGAAAGAAATCGCAGTGATATCGAAGCTATCCGCGGTACCCGGAGAGAGTTGCGAACGCGATAGAACCGGGGAACGACGGTTCTTATTGAAGTCACGCTGGATCCGAGCGAAAAATACCACGGTATCTCCTCGGTAGTATCTGATATAATATAGATAGAAGCGCGTTGCGCTCGGACAGACGCGAGCGTTGATCTTTCGCAAGCAGAGAGCAAACTGGCTCGGATTCTGTTCTTGGAAACTGCATAAGTAGAATATACAATGTGATGATAAGCAAACTTTATCTTTTTTTAAAAAAAAAAACCGAGTTCTCTCATATTTTCTTGAATAATTTGAATTTTCTAAAAAAAAAACACTGTAATCTTCTTACTCGCAAGACGAGTTTATAAGAGAGAAATATTCGAAGAGATATTAATGCGTTGTGATGTGTATAATATATCCGCGCCTTCACATTCGAGCGAACAAACAGCAATAAATCACTTACTTACACCGATCGGCCGACATCAAAATGTTCAATTACAAAATCGCGCGTGCTAACGAGGTGACGAATAGGAGTGGGGTGGAGGGTGTCGCGACATAGGGTCACGAATGCAATATATTACGGAAGCGTGGAAATCTACTCCCGATTGTATCGAATTGAATCACCAGGGAGACTCCTCCCACATTCCCGGCCCATCGTTCACGACGACGGGATTTTCCCCAGGCCATCTCGGATACTTAGCACCCCCTTTTGAAATTTGTCGTTTCTCTCGTAACTAAGAGACTACGGTCCGACATTTGTCAGCGACAGAGAATGGCGATTCGTGAAGAAGAACGCTCCTCGATTAAACGAAACACGCCGCGAGCACTAGATGGAATTAAATCGTTCCGAAGACGAGAAAGAGAGAGAGCGAGCATGCGGGTGTGGCGCGAGAACCAGCAAAAACAAAATGGACAGTTTTGATGGATGCCGTGGCAAATTAAAAGATAAGGGTCTTGCATAGAGTTAAATTACAAGCCGGCTTTGTTGACACGAAAGTTTGTATCGTGCAAATGTACTTTTGTTCGAAACTTCTTTAATTAACACTTTTATTTTTTCTCGCAAAAAGTGAAGGCATTTGACGATTTTTTTCGTAGATATTTTTACGAAATTGCGCGTGAGTTTTAGTTTATTTTGTAAAATAGTTGTGATGATTTTCTGACGGAGCGGGAAATCATCGCCGCGTAATTCGATATTTTTAGAGCGAGTTTATGGCACCACAACACTCGGTTACACAAATCCGACACGTGTCTTTGACGATTGCGCGCGACGGAGGTCGTGAATCACGCGCGCGGAAAATGATGCACGTGTTTTCCCATGAATCGATGCTCACTCTGTCGTCGCTCGGACGGCGCGCCAATTTCAAGTCTCAGCCTGTACGTTGTGCCTGTACGTTGGACGAAATTTCTTCGGTTTTAATTTGTGCTACCTCGTCGTCATCTCCGTCACGTAGTCCGCACATACCTAATGGTCCGAATTTTCCGTGGCATCGTAGATTACGGTAGGAGAGCGACTTTTATTACACGAGACACGGACCTAACGAAACCCGTGCGTCCACTTGACTATTCCACGCACGAATCGCCCTTGATATTATCAAATCCCGGTTCTCGCGCGGGAGGGAGCGCGAACGGGACGGAGAAGAACACAGCGAGGTAAAGGGCGCGGGGGGAGATGCGGTAAATTAATCCGGGAGTTTTAATTTTAACGGAGACGCGCTCGCACGTTGCTACACTTTCCCTCGGGGACGTGCGGTTTGTTATTTTAGATGGTCGCCTAACTCTCTGCTGTTTTACAGCCCGCGAGAGAGCCGGCCCATGAAATACTTCCTACAAAATGTTGTTGGCACACGTGCTGCGTTTACACAGCTTGCGTAACCGGCGAAAGTCTGCGTTACATATAAAGCATTAACATGCTGAATTGGTCCGCGCGATTGCGAGTAATCTAGATTGTCCGTACACATAGGCATCCGCCGTTGACGAATCGAGGAAATCGTGAGAAATTATTAAGATTTAATTCGCACGAGACGAACGATAAAATCGTGTTACATAGAATGTTTTTCTCTTTGCGAAGAGAAAAAATTATACTTTCTAGATATAAAATTAAATTATTTATATAAGTATTAAGTGTTAAATTATTTATGTAAGTTGCGAGATAAGATCGTCTGCGCACATCTCGTTTCAAGAACAAGTCGTGACAATTACCGGAACGCTTTGAACGTCACATTGTGGGAACTTTATTAAGGTCGATCGAGATTTCGCGATATTACGGCTCGCGAATTAGTATTCCGTGGCGTCCACCATCGAAGCTTCTGCTATTTCGTACGAGCCCGTCGAGAAGTCCACACGAGATAGGAGTCGTAACTGTGATCCGTGGGATGCAAGATACGGCGAGAGAAAGGACAAGATCGAGATCGACGTGGCGCGAGAGCGCGAGCAGGAAAGAAAAGAAAGACGTGAGGGAGAAATAGGGAGAGAGGGGAGAAATAAGGGCGAGGAAGGGCTTCGGGTTTAGGAGTACAGTTGGGCGCGGACGTGACGGCGATCAGGAGATATCGCAGATTCAGAGATCGTTTTTCTTCTCGGACCCGCCAACCGGAAACGTCGACGAATCGAATGTATATGGACCGAGTTATTAGGACAAGCGTGATAACAGCGCGTCTCGCGATTATATGCAAAAAACGTGCACGAGCGAGGCAAAGCCAATACGACGCTTGTGGAATAAAAGGAGAGAAAGAGGAAAACAGCCCCCGAGCACGGAATATCGCGATACGCATACTTCTGAAGAAAGAGAAAGAGAGAGAGAGAGAATCGATCGACACGCAGCCCCGCCATGATGATACACAGGGCCGGTTTTGGAAGCCGGCAAGTCGGTGGCTGTAAATCGAGATGTTGTAATACGTTTCTACATTTTACAGTTCGAAACCGCAAACCATTGAACATAATTTAACGATACGTTTAATAGAAAACATTTTATCATAAATAAAAACAAAAAGAAATTATTGAATAACGTACGTAAAAACTTATTCGTTTGGTAGAAAATGCAAAGCCGATCCTGGTCATATCCTTTTAGAGGACGTTAAAATGTCGTTAATGGCTTCGCCTCGTACGTGCGATGCGCGGCAGAAACTCTCTGGAGAAAGAGTGACCGATCCTTTCCCTAATTGAAGAAAAACGCGAGATCGAAGGTAGATCAAGCCGTCCGTCGTACGTTTACCTGGCGTAAGAATTCGTAATCGTCGTCCGGCGTCGACCCTGAGAAATGGCGAGACACAGTACGACGGACGAGTGGAGGAAATACGCGTAACAGGAAGAACGAGCGCGAAGGTTTCCTTTCTCTCGGCTCGGATATTTGCAATCTATCAAAGTGCTCGCGCAAAGTTGATCCGCAATGCAATCAGAGACGTGATCAAATTTATACCATCGCTCCAATATTCATTAAATTATTCAATTTCAGAATTTATCGGACTTTTTAAGATTGTTAATTGCAAAAAAACGTTATTACTGTGATATCACGTAAAACCTAACCGCAAATTACGTTTTTCTTTTCTAAATATAATTGAAAATTAGATCGGGAAGATTCTCGAGAGAATAGCAAGTATCCGTAAATAGATGTCACGCGGTATATTCTCTCCTTTTTTGTCAATACAACTTTAATTATCTGAGAATCTTTAAAGCTACAAGACGGTAAGTCGAACAGAGAACAAAACTTGGTAAGTAGCGTGCATTATTCATCGTAAAGGACGCATTTTCATTTAATGAGAATTTCTCACCGGGAATTTTTATTTTCGCTTTACGCGAAGCACCGACCTTTCACGAGCATATCATTTATAAAAGTTTGTACGCGCTTAGGGTGGGTTTCGGGAGGTTTTTTTTTCATACTTTTCTAATTGCTTGCACACAAAAATCCTTCTTTTCGCGAATACATAAACACGTCCCGCAAAAGTGAGCATTGCTTTTTATGAAAGATACTCGTTAGCGGCTCGAGTGAGCTCTACACGGGTGGTCTATAAAAAAAAAAAAAAAAAAAAAAAAACGGAGAGTCTCGCGACCGCAGACGCGTTTAATGAAGATAATCTAGCGGAGGATAATGCGGAATTATGCGGAGCCGGAGAACCTTTCGCGCGCGCTCACGGTTCGAGCCTTTCACATTTAAAGTTTACGCTGCTCGATATTGCTTCCCTCGAAGAAATAATTTAATTCCCGTCTGCGAGAAATCTAATGCAACCGCGTAACATATATCGCGGAGAATACGTAATAAACTTTATGTAAAATTCTCGATATATATTTGTTTTGGTAGATAACAATTGTACTGTTTACATCGGCAAGATCGAGGGTTTGAAAACAAGTAATATTAAGTTGATTCTATAAAGAAATTTATTCTCCTGTAAAGTACGTATATGTTTTACTATAAATCTTGATCTTTGTTTTTTTTTTTTATTTTTTTATTTGCAATTCAAATGCTCTCAACTGTCAAAAATCATTTTGTAGAATTGTGTACATAATACTTACGCGTAAAGTTTTCGGAAAAAATAAATTGTGTTGTTGTGCACGCGCACAGCGAAACTTATTTATAAATCAACCCGAAAAAAAAACTCTCAACAATACAGAGACCCGCGTGAAAAATTACTTGTCCACCTATATGCGAGCGAGAAGTTTCAAGAATCTGCATTGACACGTTTTCAACTGCTGTCAGCCGCAACGAAATCCCATGTTGCTCGCTTACCCTCGGGGCTTTTACTTATTAGCCTGCCAACTATCTCCCTCAATGACACCGAAACAACGCAGAGAAGGACTGCGTTCTCTTTCAAACCTCTCTCTGCACACGGTGTCATACGATATGCCGCGTGTGTACATACACTATATACTAGGTTGCTCCCCCTCTCGTGATACGGACATCGTGCTGGATAATACGAATCTCGCACGCACGCACGCGGCCACGCACGAACACGGCCGCGTTATGTTGTAGTTTCTTTCTCTCCCTTTCTCTCTTTCTCTTGCTCTCTTTCTTTCTTTCTCTTGACAAGCACGTACCGTGTGTATTCGGGAGTGCCGGCCGTGACGGATGAGCGCGGCCGAGCTTCGGACAGGACGCCGTGCCCGGCTCCCGAGGGATCTCTGGCGCGAGATTGATGCGTTATGGGAGGCGATCGCAACGCAACCCATGCATCGGCAATGACGACCTCGCCTCGGCCGTTACCTCTTCTCTCTGTCCCGTTTCTTCTTCTCAGTTCTTTTCTGAATTCCGTCTCTTCGCGGGTTCTTAGGAGATATTCCCGAACGTTCTTCGCAAGTCGATCAAATACTGACGAGAGAAACTACGTTCGGCTATTTTTTATGATACTAGAAAACCACGCGAAGCCTTTCTTTTCGACTCGCACGCGTCGTCGTTGCAATGGTAGTTTTTTTCAATATAAACGTTCCGAGTCTTTTTCTGTGGCAAATTGAACATGTTATTTTTTTTTAATTTTATTTTCTCGAGGTTTTGATTTAACTCGGGATATTGTCTCTTTATCGGAAAAAATATTGCCGTTAGCGTGCGCGAAGAACATCATAGTAACCAAGTTTGTCGTGTATTGCGACAAGCTCGTATGTAAAATATGAACTGTGTCCATCGCAAATAACGATTAATATTACAGATAGCACGCGCTGCATCTCATGTTTTATTGATCAAAGTATCGCGCGTGTTAAAAAACACGCGAGCTCACGGGAACTAGGACGATTACTGAAGCGATCGCTTCATTAGAAGCGAACGGGTGAACGCGAAGCTCGACATATAGAGAGAGAGAGAGAGAGAGAGAGAGCCAAGCATAAATCTCGACGATAACTCGTCTCGGAGGCACGTAGCTTCCTTCTGTTCGGCGTCGAACGGAGAAGAAGCCGAGAGAACGGCTTCTGCCGCGAAACCAGCCTGCAATCAGATAACAGGGAAGAAGCAGAGAAACGAACGTTTCCCGGGGATATGGGTGGACTTTCGACACCCCGCGGTTCTTCGTTCCGAGCTGTCACACGTTTATGCACACGCTGCGGGAAAATAATTTACTTCCCGAAGACGACGTATATACACCCGTAGCGCAGGATTCCGTGACTTTACGCGCGATTATAAAAGTTCGCCAATTATACATTTATCAAATACGTTACATCTTCACGTGAGTGATACGTACGTTACAGGCCATTATAAAAGGTTGCCTTTGCGCCTGTGTTTCATTTGTATCTCCTCAAGCCAGGAACTACGCAAAAATACAAATAGTCATAATGCACATGGGCAATTCAAGGTTTTTTAATAATTGCTTTGAAAGTCGTTGCGTACTTCTGTTGCGACCTATTAAACTGACAATTTTACATCTCGTACAACGTGTTGCAGAAGATGCAACATATCTTTCGCGACGCTTTTCCATCAAATTAACGACAACACAAGCAACATAGCAGAATTGCATGTATCGAGTAAATTTCAATCACATTCTAAGAGATAAACATAAGAAGTTTCTTCGTGGAATCGATGCGATATTATTTTACGCCTCGTGTTAAGAACAAAAGAAATTTTCCGCGCAATCCTCCCGCCCGAGTACACATCGCGTACGTATTTTCCGAGCGGACAGCTAATCTCGCGTTACCGCGCGCGATTATCGATTTCAAGCGTTTTCTCGCGCGCTGCTTACGCTACTTAACATTCTACATATTTACGCGGTTTACCGCGCGCGATCTTAAGGAGATAGCTCGCGGCGTAATAAATTGATTTATCTATCCATCTATCTGCGTAACGGATCGCGTTGTACGCGCGCGCTCACCTTTTGCATTATGTATGTGCGCGAGCGCGTATTATATTTCGGTGTTGGTACGTACGGGCGAGTAAAGTTACCGCCGGCCGCGTGTGCTCTTTGCCAACGCGGCGGGTCTCCTCCTCTCGCCATTGTATGCTAAGGTCCTTCGCGACGCGTGGTCTTGTCGCTACCGGTGGCGGTACGATGTTACCGTGAAGGAGAACACGAGCGTTCGCCTTGTACCGAGTGTGTGTGCACGTCAAACGTCTCTGTTCCTTTGATTTGCGGAGAGGAAATCACCGCGAACCTAATCGGCGTTTCGCTCGAGAAACAACGGCGAATTGTCGCACTTTTATTCATTCCGAGACAAAAACGTTTTGACAAAAGTATTAAGATGTTAGGTTTTTGGACAATCTAATCGCGGTGATAAAATGATTGCCGCGAGATTTCGATTCCGAATGGTTGCTCGCGTGTCATTGCGAACACATTCTTGATCTCTCACCGCCAACAAATAGCAAATGAGAAAACGTATAAGATGAACTTTAATTCTCTGAAGATTGAGAACCGTTGTTGCAGTGCGATCTATATGGAATCTCGGAATTCGGGAAAGAGGAGGAGAAGGAGAGCAACTGCTCTCTCCGGTCCAAATGTATTCGGTTATCGAGCGTTGTTCCACTTCGATAAGGGTGGATCTGAAAGGGCTGACAAGGGTTGTGACGAATGCGCGCGGCGCCACGCTGCTCCCGGGGAATTTGCTTTAAAGGGCAATTTTATTCATCTCTAAGCAAAGAAGGATAGTCGGAGGAGGTCGTAGGAGGTCTCGCATGCTCAAGAACGAATCCCTCGAGGCTTCCTAATGCGATGTTGCCTCGAGATAAGCGTCCGTCTTAAAGGCGCAACTTGCGAGAAAGAGACGGAGAGAGAAAGAGAGAAAGAGATAGGTCCTCTTTGCGTTTAACTGTCAGTGAGGGTGGGTCAGGATGACCGACGTGTCGCGCCGGTGATCTATCGGTGTTGGTCCACGAAGCTGATTGGCATCGTCGAGAATCAACACGTCCCTCCGACAGAGATCTTTACGATAGTCCGGTGTATGGTCACTCAGAAAGTATTGTTGGATAATTTAATTTCCGGTAAAAAATGCCAGAATGTTTTTTGACTGACGAAAGTTTTTTTGTATTTTTTTTTTTTTTTTTTTTTTTTTTAAAAAAGAACACGTGTTGAGTAATATAACTGTGTAATAACTCTTACTCCAATTGATGCAAAAGAATCGTGCCGGTCGAGTCTCATCTTTGCCGACGCCTTACTTGACATTTGGTTCACGTCGAGAGAAAGGCGCGACGCGACGCGAAACACGAAAACGAAGGGCCGCAGCAGCAGCGCGGTCGGACGGAATCCCGACTCCGATTGCGAGCAGCCGGATGATTTATAAGGTTACCGCGAGTAAATCAACCGCGCGCGAGCTCGCTTTGATATTTCGCTATCCGCAAATCGAGAGCCCGCGCGCGTTGTTATTGCCGAGGGATGTAATTCGCCATGGTTCGCGTCGCGGCTCACTCGAGCATGGTATGAGTTATAAATCCGTGAGTGGATTTTGAAACGAAGAAGACGCGGCGAATCCTCGATCGACCGTAGAAGAGACACGAAGTAGGTATCCGTTTCAAGCGCCGCGATACGGATCAGTGAACGTCCGTGAAAACTTCTAGCTAATGCGGTTATCATTGCAACACTCGCGAGTTAAACACAAGTAGGAGAATCGATCTTGACCTTCGGGAAGCTCTCACGCGAATCTCACGCTCGATCTAGCCGCGACGATTCGATTGCCGATACAATTTTGTAATTAAAAAAAAAACGCTTCAAAGAAGTTCGATGTCGAATATACGTGTGAAATAAGTTTTAAAGTAAAACGTTTTCGCGACTGCAAAACGTTTTCGCGATAATCAAATAGAAATCAAGGAAGTTTCTTAGACTCTTTTCGAATTTCACGCGCAACTGTGAAACCGATTCGCACTTCGACGCGCTGCAACGAAAAGATATTATTGAGCGATCGTTTGTCTGATTTACATCAATCGAACGATCGAGCGAACGGATAGATACGCAAAGATATAGAGTCTATGTGTATCGGCGCACGATGTACCGTTTCGAAGCCCATTTATCATAGTTAGGAGGCGGTTAACGAGTGACAGATTGGATCGGTGTGGCTATTATTCAACGATCGTTCATACACATAGCGATTTATCTCGCGGGACTTCGAGACTCGTCGCGCCGTGAGTTCCGAGACGTGAAGACGCGCCCGTGTAAAGACCGTGTCGTTCGAAATCGCTTCGTGTACTCGGCACAAAAAACGCCTCGACACGAGTCCTCGCGTACACCGCAAATCGGTCCTTCAAATCGTGATCGACACTTGACAAATTTTTTTTCCCCGTCGATTATTTATCGATCTTGTTGCGACATGTCGCGGGAACCGGTCATCGGTTACAACACACCGGAGCGTCCGCTCCGTCTCGAGAATCTCGTTACTACACCCGGGAGAAAACGCGCGAGATATACGCGGCGTGATAAATGCTTCTATCTATAAGGGAACGTTGTGGAACTTATTACGTGCGGGAGATCGTCGGGCGAACTTTGCGGGGGAGGGGAATTTTTTTGTGTTACGTGACGTGTGGATGATAACGCATATAAAAATTCATAGAGCTTATATTGCTCGTAATGGATTTTCATGAATAACATAGTCGAAGTGTGATTGCACTCCTGAGATTGTAATGTGTGAATCATGTGTGCGCGAGTTTGATTAGAAGGACGTTAGAGCCGGGAGAATATGATAATTTAATATGAATTTATTATAGAATTTTTTATCAATAGGGAACGGCGCGCTATATCATATACCTTCTCCTGAGGTCAATATATCTCCCCTAAAATCACAAGTGTCACTTTTGTGACGCGGAAGATAAATTCAATACGGAGCTTAATCTAGCACGCGGTGACCATGGATTTTTATATACCTTTCTCGATGACGTAGGACGCGCGAATTCCGAGTCCATCGACGAAGACCACCCTCGAAATCACGTCGACCTTCCGCTCCAGTGCCGATACAATGACGAGGTCACGTGCATTAGCATCCCCCTCGAGGGTCGCCACGTGACACTGTCGGTGAGCACACGTGTCGCGTCAACCGACACATCTTTCGCTCCTCATGGGAAACTAGCTTCGTGCCGAAGTACAGCATCGTTAAGGTCATTAGGCGCGTTCTTCATTTTCTTATTACCGCGCGCTTTCGTGCCTCTCGCTCACGTCCGCCCTCGCGATTATTTCCCGCGGAATATAATGTAGGTGCGAACGATGGATGCAGAACTACTTATTTCTCAATTAGCCGGACGATTAATCAAGACCGCGGGTTCTCGACTTAGATGAAGGGACGATCGTGTAGCTCGTTTTAACGAAGATTAAAGGGGTGGCCGAGGGTCGCCTTCACGGACACGTCGATCCCTATGCGGTCTGCTCCGACGTTTTTCAAACTCGAAGGAACATGGCGCACGTGTCAGAGAACATATGAGACGTTGTTAGTGGACTCTTGCTCGACGAAAGAAAAAATTGCGCGAGAATATAACACTCGTAATAATAACATTTTAGAAAAGCTAATATATTTTTCACATTTGTGCAAAAAAACAATTTTCAATTTTTGGTGCAAAAGAATTAATTAGAAAGAAAAATGTAGTAATTATTTTTTAAAATTAATTAAAATTGCTCGACATTGCCAATAATAACGTGTTTGTTTGCCGCTTAGTAATTATTTGCGCAATATCGAGGGTTGTATCGACTCATTGATTTCCCGGCAATTTCGGGAAACCTTAATCGATTCTCCTCGAATTCAGGAGCGGGGGATAAGCTCGATTATAAATGAGATATTATTGTATTTACTCGGGATATTTTTTCTCGAAAATATGTACGTATCTTCCTGTCTACACAATTTTCTCGTTGTAATGACCAAACAGATATTTGTTTTTGCTTCTTAAGTAACCACAATTAAAAGCTAGAAATAAAAAATAAATAATTCACTCCACTTCAGAGTTTCGCAATCACTAGAATAAAAATTTTACTTCTACTAAAATAAATGATAATGATATATAAAATTTATTACAGCAACATTTTCCGCTATAAAATTGTTAACTCCTTCCGAAATCAACCGACGGTCATTAAACCACCTCATTTTCGACCGAAAATAAGGGGAGCTTGTCGTTTAGATTTCCTGCTGTTTAGATTTTAACCAAGATGGCCTACTACTATTTCATTATTCATCCAGCCCCGATGTAGTCCGGTGTATGTGCGGTGGAGGAAAAAAAACAGTTCTACTCGAAGCGACACATTGCCACCAGGATTTATCTACCGGAAAGAAAAAAAAACTTGTCCCCTAATAGATTTAGTGCGCGGCGCGGTTCTCCAGGTTTTTCCCCCGTGTATATTTGTCGATACTTTCTCTCTTCCCCCCTCCCTCCCCCGTTTTCTCTCGATGTTGATGTTTGCGGATTCGTATGCATTGTGTCCCCTACACCTCCGGAAGCGCGGAGGGAGTCGCGCACAGGTTTATCACGAAGACAGAGTGGTACACATAACGCACGGCGAGAAGAGAAGGAGGGAGTGTATCATCGTAATAAGGGAACAGCTGACAGTGGCACATACTACGCAGCTAAAAGCAATTATGAAGCTGCCATCTCTCGCCTGTTTCATATATACACACACATACACGCACACACATATTCTTTCTCTCTCTCTCTCTCTCTTCTCCCCTCCCTTTTCAGCTCTTCTCCGTCTTCTTCGTTCGGCCCTTGCCCCCTTTCACCGTTCCACAGTTCTGAGCTCGCCCCCGTACGCTTCTCGCTTGCTGACTAATATCCATCTTGGTTGCCTGCTCCACGTTTATGTGCCACTCACACGCACGTGCGTGCGTGATTCGTAACGCGCCGGTCAACAAGGTGCTAATAATGCATTCCTCGACACGTGGTACCCGCGCTCTTTGTAACACTCGCGTAGAATGAGCCAACACATTGATATACGAAAATAATGACGTCCGGAGTGTTTCTGAAATTCGCCCGAGTCGTAAGCAATAAATAACTGCGTGTCTTGGTGAAAAATCTCATTTGTCTCAAATTGAATTTATTGCGCAAAATTGTTCTCTTTCTCTCTTTCAACGTAAAACTTTATATTTTCAAAATTGTCACACGAGTAACTCGCGAAAATTAATATAAGTGTGTAAATTATATGCAGAAATACGAGCGTGCACAAGCGCTATAATAAGATATGACGACAGAAGAATATGATTAATTCAAGAATAAATTAAAAAATAATTAACGACGGGAACGAGATATGAAACGAATTTCTGTTGTGCGATATGTAAGAAGTAATCGCTGCCGAAATTATTTTAACAGTATATCTGATGTATATTCAATGCCCAGGGGAAACTCATTATACAAACAACTCTCTAATGTTAATTACAATAAATCATACACTCGGTTCTTTTATATGTAGTTAGTAGATCGTACTTCCTCTACTTCGTCGTCGTTCTTTTGCTAGAGGTTTGCTGTAAACTTCAGATTTAGTGAATTATAATACCTGAAGATATTATGATAATTAGGAAAGAGGTAACAAAGAAGAAGTTCCACCAAACAACAGTTAAACGACCTTCTCAAAGGACAACTGACCGAAGTAGCGAATAGCGCCGTGGCGCTGAGAAAAAGAAACGGAGACGTGCTCGTTTCTCCCGATCGCTTCTCAAGTGGCCACTTCTCGACAACTCGGCGAGATTCGACTCACGGAACTCTCTGGAGACTGTGCACGCGCATCGTGCACACCGCGCGCGGGTCGAGACTCGCGTTCCAAAAACAACTCTCCCGCTTGTGACGCACGCACGAGTCGCTTAGTAGGTTCTCCTCTCTTCTACGAGAGTCGCATCTCGAGACCGACCACTTGCTGGCCAGATGACAGGGACTCATGTGTCTCTTCTCTGACGCATGGTTCTCGTCTTCGTGGGCGCGTTGTGGGCGAGAGAAGGACAGGGAATACGCGAAAAGAAAGAGAAGGGTGAAATCGAGGGGGCGGAAGACCACGTGGTCTGCGTTGTTTCGAGAGATCTCTCTCGCTCTCCCCTTTCCGCTGAATCCCCGCGCTTATATGACAACGTTCTTCTTTCTGCATTTTCGCTTCTACTTTTTTTCGCCGACCTTACGTGGTTTGTCCCATTACCGCGATGAGCCGACGATGAAAATTACGTCGTCGTCGTCGTCGTCGTCGTTGTGCAGCCGTACAGCACGTCACGTAAACTCATAACCGAGCGCTACTCAGGCTGGATGTGTGTGTGTGTGTGTGTGCGTGTACATAAACGTGGTCGTTTTGCTCGTCTCGCGAAGCTAAATGCGCCACCGCCTCGAAAACGCTGCGACGTCACGGGCATTGACATCGTACGCCTCATTATAGAAGAGAGGTCTCTTCGAGAATTGCGAAGAACGTATTGCGGATAATTAAATCAGCTTTTTTTTACCGTCGTCAGTCATACTCTTAATAAAGTACCAACAGTGCTGTCAGATATTTATTATTCAAACGGTAAAATCAGCTTTTTTTCACAGTATTTTAATTTTAACGAAATTCCCGACATCTAATTTACCCCGCTTTTATGATAAATCGCTAGAGGGAATATAACCAGAGAGAGAGAGAGAGAAAGAGAGAAACAAAGAGAAAGAAACGGGATTGCTGTACCGGAGAATACGAATGGAATGTGGGCTAGATTTTTCTCCAGATGCCGAGCATGTGCGCAAGTTTCTGAGACTGGTGCGTTGCCGCGCATCGAAATTGGCGAGCGGACGAAATCATATCTCCGTTGACGAATCCCCGACGGGCCTGTCAGTTTCAGGCCTTTTGCTTGATATTTTTTCTTTTTTTTTTTTTTTTTTATTCCCTTCCTCTTCGTTCCGTATCCCTTATGTTAGCTCGTTTCTGCTGCGGGATCGGCCGATGCATTGAAACTCAAGACCCTTGAGATGGCCATTCAAGGCATCTTTCTTCTTCTCTTCTTTCTCTCTCTCCTCTCTCTCTCTTTTTCTCTATATGTGTGCCCGGTTCTTCGGTCTCTATATAAAAAGGATCGAGAACCAAAAGAAAAGGCAGTCCTTTCGATGTAGGATGCCATTCAAGTTATTCATTCGGATCTCGCGCTCGTGGGGGAGGACCAGCACCGCCGACCGGTTGAACGAATGTCGAGGTAAACCGGCTACAAGAAGCGCAGAAAATCACATCTCGTCATGAAACGCGTAAAAACATTATTGTCAAAAGAGCCAAACGAACACGGTCCCGTTTTCTCGAAGAATTCTCCAAAATATTTTTCTGGTTTACACATCTGTCGGGGCGCGCAACTCTCTACCTGCAGACTCTTTCGAGCCTGACAGAAAGACGTTGATTCAAGAAGTTGAGTGAGAAATGTGTGTAATGCCACAAAAATCTTTGCCGGCTTTGGAGAAGGAAGTTTCCTTCAACTAAAAAACAGAAAAAAAAATTATTTTGCTTCACAACAGATTGATTTACGAACTGAAACCACACACACACACACACACGTGATAATAAAAACACAGTCATCATCATTACTATACAACTGACCGTTTTACGAGCTCGATCGTTTAACTTCACACGATTATATGTTTTCTACTTGCCGTCATAAATTCGCTCTCACTGCGCTTCTTATCGCGCAATCATTGCAAAGTCTTTAGCTCAGCCATTTCGAAATCATGAGAGAAAGAGAGACGCGCGAGCGCCTCGTTAATTTTCGCACGTGCTCCATAAGTGTGTATTTATTACGCCGTTCCGCGTTCAAGAGCTGCGAATCGCGCGCAATTATTTGATAACAATAACAGTGAATAAAGTCAAAGAATTCTACGAACATTCTGTAAGGAATTTCCCAGAATATTATACAGCAACTTTCAGTTCAGACGGCACTTTTTGCGTGAACGAACTGCCGATAAACATCGTTCGCAGACAATCGGGTTTGCCGAATTTTACCGATTCGCGAGGAAGCAAGTGCCGGCAGATAGCGTGGCACGGAAATCGCTAGCGAATAGCCAACAGAGTCGTCTCTTTGGCAGTTGTAACCGCGCACTTATAAAAGACGTATAACCATAGTGAATAAAGTACCTTTACTCGTAGCGTAAAATTCAGTGCCGTCTAATAATTCCAGCCTTCAGTGCTCCTTAAACTTTCACTCGAATCCTTACAATTCGTAAACCGTAGCGATGTTAAACAAACACTCAGGCAAAAACAACAAAAAAACATGGTTTGCTCGTTTTAGAAATTCCGAACAAACTTGAACTTTTATCGCGACTAGTTTATACATATGTCTTCTTCGAAAGATTAATGGATCCGACAGTTCGAAGACAATCGTTACGCGCGAATGATTAAGACGATTATATTAATGACCGGACCGTTAATTAGATACAATTAGAAGGTCTGTCGCGCGGGCAATTGACGGCTCGGGGTCAGACGGTCGGTGCGTCGAGAAAGAATCGTTCAAACTTAATGCTGCGTAATAGTATCCTCTCGAGGAAAGAGCTTCGTGGATTCCCAAATGGTTGAGCGCGCCCCTTCGTCGGTCGACAGGGCGAGAGATCGATCGCCTAAGTTTAAACGAGATGAAGCCAAGTTTACCACACTCTTTGTACGCGCATTTAATATGCTTCTTCGACTCTCTTGCTCTTTTAGAGCGGTCTCAGTTTGTTTAGTTTGGAGCGTACTGCTGTATCGAACGGAAGATATAAAGTCGAGAGAATCTAGTTTGCTTTTAGTTCTCTGAGCGTGCGTTCTCTACACAATTAGCTTTAAATAAATATTATACGATAAAAAAATATATTTTTTACCGTGTAATATATTATGTTTGAAAACCTAATAAAATAAAAAAAAACGTATACACATATATTTTATTGTGCAATATTTTTTAAAACTATTACACAATAAAATAACTACTTATATATGTATAAAACGCGCATTCAGAACTACAATACACTATAACACATTCAACGCTCTCGTATATCTTTACGCAGCAGAAAGAGAAATCCACGCTCGCGCTATTTCATTGCGTTTAACGACCGTATTGTGAGCGGGATGCGAGGAGAAAGACATTAGATGGACAGGAAAGATAATCGGAACCGATAGTCGAGGTCTCTTTCATCGCGCGCACACCTCTCGAGAACGCAGCACCACGCACCGCTGATTGTGCTCGCACAATGCAATGTGCGTGCCGATTAAAACGTATGCGAGAGAGAAAAAGATAGATAGAAAGAGAGAGAGAAAAAGAAAAAAAGAGATCGACGGGTCGGTCGTTCGTTTGTCGTCCCGGCGTTCGATTCTCGAGTGACGAATCTTCGAGTGCGCAGCGAAACGAGCGCACGGCGATTAAGCACGATCTCGCGTCGATCTCGAATCCCTAACGACGATTACCGACGTGCGCCGCTTTATCTATCTGTGCCGTTGATCAATCGACGATGAGAATATCGACGATGTGTAGTTCCGAACAATGCGCGATTTACGACTTCTCGAAACTCGCGCGCGCCCCTCGCGCCTCCGGTTCTTGATAGCGCGGCATCAAGTAGTCGGGTAAATGCTGTTAGCGAATTTACGGACCGCGCGATGGGACTAAGTGTCGATTTGGCCGCGTTCCACGTGGCGCGCGCTCAGATATTTTCAGATATCCGTAATTGGCGTTGAGAACTTGACGATCGCGGAAATTACCATCGCCTCTGTTTACGATTCCGAAACGATTCGCGCGAATGCATTTGTATAAATATAACGCACACGCGAAGCGATACACTCGAAGAATTCTCCGTAAGAAGAATTCTACTCTGGCCCGCGCGCGTTTGCGCGTTCTTGTAAAAAGAAAAATTCCGCCACCGCCCACGAGCTCGTATAATACCGAGGGTATATAGAAAGACGAGGCATTCTCGAGTGCCGGCAGCATGTGTTCCGCGCCGTTTTTCAGCGGCTGAACATACGGCTTCTTTCGTCCGCAAGACGACACTAAACCAAAACCGATGACCCGCGCGAGATTCCGGGTTACGAAAACACACACGGGCGCGATACACGGAACCGGGAAAACACAGCCAAGTCGTGTCTCGCTGGCGCCTTCGCGCGTTCCACGCTGAACGGCTGAAAAGAAATATGCTGGCTGCTTGGCTGACGGCTGATTAATTTATCTTATTGCGTGTTTAACGCGAACGCCTTTAGCGTCCATGTGTCGTTTGTGTGTTGCGTACGTGTCGAGTGAAAAGCCGAATTTATACTCTTTAACGATCGTCCGAAATGAGTTCATCAGTTTCGTGTAATATTTATATACGTTCTCACGAGGCACATATCGTGCGTTTCGAATATTGTATTTTTTGAGACATAAATTATGTAACTAAATAAATATTTTATCAAAAGGCAAATAAATATATAGAATAAAATAAATATATAAGTATAATATATATAAGTAGAATAATATAAATATATAAGTTTATCTTTAATATGATGCGCGATATCTATAAATCATTTGAAATGAATTTATCAGTATAATTATTTACGTTCTCACGAAACATATCGCGTTCGAATATACATTATAATTTAAGAAATAATTTTAAATGAAATATTTAATCAAAAAGTAAATAAATATACAGAGTGAAATAAATGTGTATAATTTTATCCTTAATATGAGACGTGTCTGCATAAATGTTTTTTATATTCTTTGCCATAAATCATAAAACTTTTAGCTTGAATTTTTGTTTTATCTCAAAAGATCTGCTTTGACACTTTTTTGTATTTTTGATTTTTCTGCTTTGGAAAAGTAGCAAAATTCGTCGAGCGAGTCTCCGTTTGTCTTATTGTAGGAAATATATTCGTAACTTTTCCGGCTTGCAATATTGTACAAAATAAAATATTTTCTCGCTCGCTCGAAGAACTTTGCTAAAATGGAATTGATAACGCGACGAAGCGCAAGCGAGAGCGAGCGAGCGAGATTCCGAATTCGGCTCGCGCGTGAAATCCGCGCGCCTCTCTATTTATAACGAGCTTGCGAAGAGGCTATGCGTCAAATCCTCTCTTACCCCCTGCGGAGAAACCACTGGCTCAGTCCTCAGTGACAAAGACGACGCGCGCGAACGGCCGGTTCAGAAGTACCTAAACATGCGTGTATGCGCGTACTTTCCCGGCGTTGCAGAAGCCGCACCTGCACGCGCGTCAACTAACGACGCGAGCCGGCCGCGTTCCACTTGCGAAACTGCGCAGTGGCCGTTGTTCGTTAGTCGTCATCGTCGTCGTCTTTTTCATCTTCTTCTCTTCGTCGTCGTGGTCGTCTTCTTCTCTTCGTGCGAAGGCTTCGGTGCGCAAAAGAGAACGCGTGACACACTGGGAAACTCTGAAGTGCCCTGCCTCGCCCCGCGCACCCCTAAACGCTCGTCTTCGAGAAAGAGCCGCGTATTCTTCGAGAGGGATATCTCCCGCTCGGTATTAGAATTAGATAAATATAACTCCGCGGCGCGCGGTTGTGTGTGCGGAATACGCGCAACTGCGCGGGAAACCGTGTATTGCGTGTTACGCGTGAATACGATGCAGTTGCGAACTGTCCGGGCTGGCTTTTAGTATATCAACAACTTTGATGAGTTATCTTTCAGTCTTTTATTAACCCACATCGTTCTTATATATATGTAAGCGTACTTCCCAGTTGTGGCATCTAAAAATATTGCGCAGTTTTAATTACACACACACACATACACGCAAATGTGTTTTGTTTATTAAATATCAAATATGACACTTAAACAAAAATTTATTGCGCCAATAATATGTAAATGATTCTGTAAAGTCGTCGCCTTTTCATAGTTGCAATAGGTTTTTTTTTTTTTTATTACCGCTGATACATCACGCGAGTAATAATAACAATATTATCTAGAGCGACGCGCTTTATAGCGGACAACTCATAAAGTGTACAAAGTATCAATCGCGATGCGCAATCGCTACCTGAATCATCGTTACGACGGGTTGATTGGTCTCGGAGTGAGAGCGGCCGAACGATTCGTCGGCGATAAAACAGTTGCGAGCCCTCCTTATCTCGCGGACGCGTGTACGCGTTAAATTAGAGTGCCGTGCTCGTTGCTCGCTCTAAGTGCACCTACGAGGTACAAGAAGGAGCCATTGCGGCAACGCGACACGCTCTTAAATTACTCGCGACTCGTTGCTTCGGAGGGGAGAGAGAGAGAGAACGAGGAGAAGAGAAGAGGCGCAACGAGAACCTTCGCCCGATCGTATACAAGCGAACGTCCACGGCCGCGTGGCTCGTAACTCTTTTTCCCTCGTTCGCCCTCCTCCGTTTCTCCCTCTGTCCCCTCCCCATTTCTTCTCAACAGCGAGTTCTCTCGCTCTCCCGACGAACAGCCCAACAGCTGTTCGCGCTTTGACATGTCACTGGCCTTGCCCGCTCGCTTCGCGCCCGCTCGGTCTCCCTCGTTTGCCTACTCGGCCATTTATCCGCGGCTCCTTCTCTCTTTTCTTCTTCTTCTTATTCTTTTCTTCTTCTCCTTCTCTCCCCCACATCGCCGAGTGATTCACGTGTGTATTCACGTGCGCTCGCGGCGCGTTTCTTCGCCGCTCAGGGACAGGCGCGTCTTATCTTTCTCGAGGAGCCTTTTAGTTGCGCATTACGCTCGCGGCCGAAACATGAAATATTGAGGACTGATAGACGAATGATATTCTAAAGTTGAAATCTTTTTGCCATTTTGCGATCGGATTCTTGTGATCGGATTTTTATTGTATGGGAATTTTACGTATTATTTGTTAGAATACAGAATTTTTCTTTTTGGTTGTAGATAATTCCCGATATGCGAGAGGCAATTTTGCTTTTCGTTTCCTCAGTATATTCACCTTGCATGCGTATATCGAGTCATCGGATTTTAGCTCTTAGTAGGTCCTCAGGTCGAGGGGACATTAAAATGGCTCCTCTCTTCCTTTCTATATATTATCTCTCTCCGTCTTGCGCGTCTCCTCTTTCCTCCCTTTTCCCACGCTATCTTTCGACAAGACCTGCCTCTCGTTCCTCCGGTTTTCTCGCTGACTTCTGCATCTCGCTTCCGCGCCGCTCCTTCCTATCGAGAAGTACATAATCCTGAAGGCCTAATAACATATTCCTCCAGGGAGAGGGAGAGCAGGTACGAGGGGGCAACACGCAGGCTTATATCTCCCATCGCCGCGCTTCGCCGAGAACGCGAGGGCGAGAGCTTGTCCACCCTCTTCTTCGAGCGGGTTCTACCCCTCCGATCCAATTCCATCTATCCGTAGGGGTCGTCGACTACCGTGGCCCGGGAGGGTGAGAGGGAGAGGGGAGAAGCGGAAACCCGAGGGATGCCATGGCGCGGGCGACCCTTCCTGCCCCGCTGCCTTCATTCTTCCCCCTTTCGCGTCCTGGCCGCGCCATCTCGACGGGGATGGAAACGTCTATCGAAGGTCACACGAAATTGGGTAGTTCACGGGCTATTACCTTGGCCGATCGCCGCTAACGATAAATTTCGCGATGCGAGAGAAGCCGCGTGGACGTAGTAGTTTTGCCGCCGCAGCGAAATTTCCCGTGGTTTTGCGAAATTTTTCCAGCATTTCGTAAACAAATCGGTTTTTATAAAACAAAAATTATACCAGTAACTAATTTGCGAAATTATTGCAAAACATGTCACTTTGACTGAAGTCAAATCTGAAACTTCTTGCTGCATCTCTTTTGACTTGAATTAGAAACAAATTACGAATTTTCAAATAAAATCAACTGTGTGTTGTGTTCGAACGATTTCAATGCGCGAAATTATTACTCCTTTGCTGAACTTTGAGACTATCTGAAAGTCTGACGTATAGCCTAGCTATACGTCATACATTCATAATGTGGTGGAATAACTCAATATTCGAGGACGCTGGCAACGAGTGAGATTCACCCGGCCGGAGTTTAGGGACGCTGCTAATAAATCAGAGTATCGGCTAATTTGGTTATCCGCCTCTCAGTGCGGTGTTCTTCCCTCCTTGCTTCTCTTACGCAACGTTCCTTCTTGCCTCTCGTGCCCTCGGGAAAAGTCCTTTCGACGCTAGAGAAGAGAGCGTCGAGCAAAATTCGTTTCTCTCGCGCGCATTAGCATTTTAATGAATTTCGGCTTCTAAAGTTTGAACTTTTTACGAAACGACAGCACCTCGAGAGAGAGAGAGAGAGAGAGAGAGAGAGAGAGAGAGAGAGAGGAACCGCATCGAATTCGAATGTGGGTCACACTTTGCGGTCTCGAAGGACCGTCGATAACGAGCGACTAATATTGTTTACACATAATTATGTTACATTATTCCGGGAGATAATTACGTGACACACTTGACATTAAATATTATACACGCTCTTTCAAAATATCTTGTAAACACATGAAATTGTATAATAAAATTTCTTTGAGAATCGGTCTCACAAAATATCAGATAAAAGAGAGTCTTTTGTACGCGTCGTCGTCGGGCACAATAGCTACGATGTTGTTAAAGAAAGGAATTAGGTCGGTCAGACCCACATCAGCGAGTTTAAACTATGTGGATGCGACATGCGAAATTCCGGACTGTGAATACCGCGCGCCGCCGACAACGCGGCGCTTAATGTGTTAATCTGGACGCACACGCTTTCACCCTTATCAATTACCATTACCGTCGGCTGTACCGCTCCCGGTTAACGAGACAAATATTAGCTCGGCAAATATTAACGGCAACGACTTTACGCTAGAAATCTTGGCGCTAATTCGCGCGCTCGCGCGCGACACGTGTGACGGAGAATGTATTCTCCGAAGAAACGAGCGAACGTTCGTTCTCAAGCGTGCGCGCGTAAAAACTAGAGAAGCCATTTTTCAGTTTAAAGCTGTAAAGAGAAACGGGGGGATCCTTGCTCTACGAGAGCCTCTAGGAACAAGCCGTGAAAGCGTATGGTTTTTTTGTTTTTTATGTATCGCGCGCGCGCACGCACACACATCAACACGTGTTAAGCATTCACGAGACGTACGACGGATGCATTTGTATGCGTTGACTATTTCCTCTGAGATTTTACTTGAGTCGGCTCGTTGCGCAATTTGAACGCGGAGCGGGCATATGGTTTCATTCCGAGCGCTTTGATAGCCCGGGCTGTCGGATATCTAATTCCTCGTGCGGCGACCGAGAAACGGTCGTGGACTCGTGAAAAAGTGCGACAGCCGGGGATCCCGCGTCGTGTATACGACGGTAATTCGCGCGGGCACGTAAAAAACGACGCGGAGGCACGTGTAAACCGTAATATACGGGGTGAGACGGTCGTAACGTGTCGCGTATATACGAGACCGGGAGAGGAAGAGGCGAGGAAACGAGGTGATATTATGATACATTATTAAAGGGCGACCCTTTGCGAGCGCGCGCACACGCTGTCACTCGGCTTGTCGCACCCCTCGAAAACTCGCTCGTCGTTTTGTCCCTCACGTCTCCATATTTTTATCTTGCGTATTTAAAAATTGTCGGAAAGTCGCAATCAATTTTTTACACAGTTATATAGAGGGAGTAGCGCGGGATTTCGCGCGCGGTTATCCATTTATTTTAGATACGGGCGGCGTAATAACATCGCAGATGCGATTTTCCACGCGACTATAAATTCGAACAGTCTAACGTGTTACATCGCGATTGGTGGAAGTGTGCTCGGCACTTGAATTTTACGGCTTGGAGTTTACACTTGAGAAGAATCGTCGCCGCGAGCGTTTGCGTGACGCGTGTTTATAAAGTACATTTCTCGGGGTTAATGCGCATAACTGTTCGCGAACTGTAATTACAAAAATTACAAATGTTGAGAGATCTCTCGGATGAGGATATGATATATTTCGGCTACGCTCGCGACACGACGGTTACCGCTCGTGTAATCACTTATAAGAAATGTCAGTCGTGCGCGGATTTAGTGTCAGTGATTACTCACTTTCATCGTTCGAGAGCGCGCTCGGTGGTTATCGACGATAACATTAATCTCGACCTGCTTGAATATTCATACGTACGTCTTAAACGATACTTGTTAACTTTACTTTGTACTTTGCGTTCTCGCTGATCGCGGATCTACTTTTTCTTCATTTGTAATATGTAAATACGCGGTTGTAAAATTTCCGAATACATATTGCCCCACTTTATCAGCTCGGTTTAATGCACGCGAAAGTCGTGTAGAGTATCAGTTTCAATTTTCAAGCAATATGTCACACTTGCTTATCTTTTTTATTTTAATTTATTTAAGTTTGCTGTTATATTTGTTTTTTTTTTTTTTTACGATTGTTCGAATCGTATGTTCCCTCTCGACGCAAAAAGCTGGCTCGAAAGCCATCAAGCCGCGAGTGGTTTTATCGGCTAATTTCCCGCGTGCTCGGTATTAACTCAGGGTGCTATCGATATGAACGGCATAACACCACCCTTCTGTGATTTCCTTTCGCGATACCTACGGCGTCGCCGTTATCCGGAATGGCCCGGATTTTATCTGAGCCTGGTCACGCGGAAGCGTTTACTGTTAGGCTCTGATTGCGACGGTCTCCCGAGACAAGATAACGCCCGCAAACGGCAGTAAAAAGATCGTTAATCAACACGCTCTAACAACATCTACGGGTTAATGTTTCATTTTATCGTATCGCACGTGGTCGTTAATGCCGTGGCATTGATGATACATTTTCCAGAAAATAAACGATAAAGTAACCTCCATATATTTCGTTTCCAAATAATCATCAATGATCTTTTATTGTCTCGTAAAATTGAGATGAATTCGAATTATGTGTTTTTCTTCGATTGCCGAAAGTAAAATCGGCGATTCGAGATTGCGAACGGACATCCGTTCCGTTGCCGCGTCGTCGTTTTTTCCATTTCGCGTTTCGGATCTCCGCGACGGATCGTTTTCGCGCCCTCGAACGGAACAGAGTTGACGCGTTATCGTGCATCGTCTGGCGGGCGCAACCACACGGCTTTTCACGGTAACGAGAACATTTGCCGGTCCGCTGGAAGATTACGCCGCGCGCGAAGTCACACGAGAAGCGGGAGGAGACGAGACGAGGAGAGGGGCGGTAGAGGAGTGGAAGATAAATTACGGACGTTGCGGGCGTCACGGAAGGTTCCTTCGCGCGCAGCTCTTTTCCTCGTGCCGCACGCATTTCCATCTCTCGCGCCTTCGCCCGCTCGAACACATTTCCCGGGCCGTGAAGTCGAAGGGAACAGCCATGCGTGGCCATTAAAAATGTATGTAATTTCTCGGGCATATAATCTTACCGAAAAGAGGGCTTCTGTTCGCGGCACGGTTCGGTCTGAAGGGCTCACGTGGAGGCGGGCGGATGATGCTTATTAGGTGCCGCCGTTGTCGCCGTTTCCGAGGGTGGATCCCACCAACGGTTCGAATTTCGGTCGGAATACTCGAGCACATCGGATTTCTTCTCATACGCAATCAGTCTGCGTTTTTTTTTCTCAAACCAAATCGTACAATTTCAGTCGCGCGTAACTTTCTGTGTTGCCGCTACGTCAATCGCGATAATTTCTTGTTTCATGTGCGTATAAAGAATTTTTTTTTTTTTTTTAATATTCCTGTAACGTTTTGGTTCTCCCCGCGTCACGATTCAGCAAAGTCACGATTGTACCATCGAATTGACGTAACACACGTGCGCGTCGGCTTTCATGTAATCGGCTCACGATGTAGGCGATCGATTCCTTAATTCCTTGCTTAGCAACTGCTTGCTCGCTGTTCTTTTTGCCGGCTCTGAATGACTCGCCCGAAGGGGAAAAAATAAATAATTCTCCCCTTCTCGCGTCCCAAACAATACTGTCATACGTATATTTTGATGAAAGTAATTGCCGCGGGAATAAAGTCGTTGCTCTTTCTTTCTTTCTTTCCCTCTCCCGAAACTAAGTTCCCCTACGCTCAGGCCTTACTTTAGTTGTGAAGCTTTGCCGGATTCCCGGTCGCGGCAAACTCTCTATCGTTGCTTAATAGGTTGCTTCCGACTCCTTATAGTTCCACCTGGGTGAGCTCGCCCAGGCGGATTTGGGAATTGGTCGTTCTCCGTAAACGTCAGCTGTTTCCACCCCCGTGTACTTCCGCGGACATAAATATCAACGCGCCCGTGGATAACGTAACGATCACTTTTCCCTCTCCTCCCTTTGCCCTTCCTCTTTCTCTCGCTAGTTGTAATTACCTGTTAGCCTCAGAGTCAAGGGATCGGCCGGGAAGAGATTAGGGAGAACGCTAAGGGAACGTTTATGGAATGCTTGAGGAGCGGGAAGGGAGGATCGTGAGTAATTAAAGGATTGTGCTCGCGTGCGTGTAAGATTCGTTCCCCGGATTCGAGCGTCGTGCGGCTCTCAAAGAGTCGAGTTCTGCATCCGCGCGCGCGCGAAACTCTTTCAGAGGCATTCGCGACGAAAGCACGACGAAAGGGGTGAAATTCAGCTAAAATCCATCGTGTCGTTCTCGGTCGTTACTGTTTTAATTAGTTCTGGATGAGTTTTGTCGTTGGGATTATTTTGATGATATTTCTGTTGCAAGCAATGCGAACGACATCCCCATCCAAAATGCGCGCAAGTTTCTTGAAAAGGGATGTTATGAGTTACAACAGTAAATTTCAATCTTTGAAGGACCAAAAACGTTATTAAGGGATATTTTTGCGGCGTTGTAGCATTTTTTTCTCAAGGATGGGAAGCCGAAGATTCCAGGTTCGACTTCTGGCCGAGGTGTTTTTTTCGCAATATAATTTCTAAATTAATTGGGAAGGGAAAATGAGTATTCTCACATATGAGATGCAAATCAAGCATCCTATGTGATTTTAAGAATTGAAAAAATTCAATTCAAAAATAATGTGTAAGAATTTACACTGTTAAAAATATAAATATGTTTAAAAATATATTTATCCGCAAAACATCCAGCAAACGGCTCTTACTACCGTGGAAATTTATTACTATTTTAAACTATATGAGCCTTAAATATCTTAAGTTGTTTTCCTAAAAATCTTTTTAGAAAAAAACAGAATCCTGACTTTTGGCTCTGAAAAATGTCGTAGCTCAATTTTTCTCGCATTCCAGCGCGTTGCGCAGGTGACAACAACACAATCCCTTTAAAAATCCTCTTCTCTCACTTACTAACTCACTCACTTATTCATTCTTTCTTTTTCTCTCTTGTTCTCCTTCACACGATCCTCAACAGAATGGCGACGTCTCGGCGAAAACCGTTCGTTCTGGCTTTTTCACGCGGCTGCTGTCTCGTCTCCCTTTTCTCCTTCCCGGACGAGGAAAACGGCGAAGGCCGAGTTTCATTTGAGAACGAAACGGATGCGCTCGAGATTGCGTTCCCTTTTTCTCCCGTTCTCGTCTCCGTTCTCTCTCCTTTTTTTTTTCGTCGGAAGGTTTATTCCGAACCGGGACCCTCGACGATTATCTAATGGAAGTAGAGCGCGCCGGGATGTCAGGGATCGAAGAAAGCCACGGTGGGTGGCATAGAAACGGGGAGCGCGGGGAAAATAAAGGGGAGAGGGAACGGATAGACAAATCGACGAAGAAGAGGAACGACGTTCCCTGGATTGCGATCGGCCGAACCTCCTTCGATAACATGACGATTCCTCGAGGGACAATTAAATATTTAACCGTCGTCTTTAGTGGATTTACCGTTCGTTCTCTCGCACGGAATTGTATACGAGAATGTAGTTCATCGAAAATCGAACGGTCTTTTAATTGGAAAAGCAGTATTTTGTTACGGCCTCTCATTTCGAATAGACGGATACCGTTACGGGTTTTGGTTTTTTTTTCTTTTTAGGTTTAGATGCGAAGAAAGCATCGATCTTTCCTGAGATCGCGTAGAGAATTATTCGTAACGGTGCCTCGCGCATTACGCGAGACTGAGAATTTTCTAAAATCTCCGCGTATATACGCGGAGAAAAAAAGTCGGTTCGAGAAGTGACTCTCTTTCTAGAAGAGGAACTTCTCGAAAGCAGATTTCTCGTCGCGAAACGTACACAGAGTGAAGATAAATATATTTTATTTTGTCGAGATAACAGAGAAAGATTATGTAGTTTGAAAATCATACACACTTTACGAATACACGTTCGTAAATTATCGCGAAAATTTATCGCATTTACGCCGTCATTACGAAATGACGTGAAGCGAGGCCGTCATGTAACGAGGGAGACTGTCGCGCGGAAAAAAAAGAGATTGGACGATTAAATTCACGAAACACCGACGTGCATTTCGCATCGTTTAAGTTGCCGCGCAAGAACTAATGCACGGTAGACTAAACGGTAAAGTGTTCTTCATCCGGCGCTTGTTGTTCCGTAGTCGTTGTTTCGAGCCGGTACTTCATTTTCCACGCTCGCTCGATACAGGTGGACGGAAAAGCGGAGACCTTCGCCCGCGCGCGGGAGAAAGAGCGAGACGCGGAGAGCAGCGCGGGCGTTTTTAAAACGTCAAGTCAGAAGGATTCACTTAACGACTCATAACAGTTAACGAACTGCGCAAGAAGCCCGGGAACCGATTAGATCCGCGTAGGTTCTCGCGGCGCAATTACGAGCTCCTCCGCGCCCGAGGAACGTTTAAAACGTAAAACGCGAGGAGCGGATTTATCGTCCGTGACGATTCCGCGATATCCATCGGAGACGACGGTGGCGAGGAGAGCGAGGAGAGTCGGGACGCGAGGCCTTCTTCCACACGGAGGTCAGACCTCTCGTCCCGCCGACGGGAGGGATCCCTCTGGTGCTCGTCGAGCGGAGGATACGGAATGGACAGACGCGGGAAAATGCAAAACGAGGATAGGCCGTTGACCGTTCCAGGCGCTCGTGGCCTGAACGGCCCATTAACGCGCGTATGGACTCCGCTCGCCGAGCGTATTTGTTCCCGGTTTTTTTTTTTTTTTTTCAGCGAACCTCGCGCGCTCGGACTCTCCCGTGGGGACTCTTTTTACACGGGTAGATTGGTTACTCCCGTGGGAATTGTCGCGGACATGCACCACGGGAGCGAGAGACACGGGAAAAGAACGGAAGTAGAAAGACACGAGACAGATCCACCGGAAATTATGCGTCACATAAATAATTCACGTCAGACCTGTCAACTTGTCAGGTTGTTTAGGGTAATATAAGTACATAGCTCTTCTTAAGAACGATGCCTCGCTTCTGTGCTGATAATCGATTTATCAAAACTGCTCTCCTCCCGCGTCCAAGTTTAATCTTTAATTCGATCTGAGACATAATTTCCGACGATGTTTAACGTTGTAAATTTGCGGCAGGAAATTTCGTTTTCGTCAAAGAAGGCTCGACCCTTCTTAAGGAAATATACACGCACATACATATATACGTATACATATATATGTAATATATATGCACATATCTTTCTCTTTCTTTCTCTCTCTCTTGTTCTGATAAAAACCTTCGCCTAATCCGCGCTTTACTCTCGTTATTTTTTTTCTAAATTGAGGCGTAACATCTCGCTCATCCTCATTAAGAGACGGAAAAACCGTAACTATCTCGACCGTGGGTCTCTTTCGTCGAGACGTCACGCTACCATTATCCTCACGATGATCATCCCGTGGGGAACGAGCGGAGAGGGGAGAGGAGCGGGGAGGGAAGAGGATAACGACGCGCGTTTACCGCGGCTGAAGAGAGTATTTTGTCGAAAAAAGCCGGGCGTGCGCGCGTGCCCCCGCCGCGTTATCTCGCGCTGCATAAATCGGCCGAAAATGGAACTTCGGCTTTCCGCACAATTTAATAACGCTCACTTCCTCTCTTCCGCCCGGCGCGCCGTTTCCCCCCTCCGTCGGTTTTCTTTCCTTCCTCCCGTGACCCCCTTTTTCCGCCGGTTGAAAGAGCGAGAGGCGAGAATGGCTTTTTCTTTTATATCTCTCCGGAATCTTCCCCTCTCCCCCTCCCGTCCGACCGCGATCAGGATACGCTACATCATAAAATACTTTTGTGTTCGCCGGGCGACCGGCGATAATCGCGGTTCGTAAAGCTCGGCTAAATGTTACGTGCAGAAACGACACGATACACGATACCCAAAGAGGAAACGTTACTTTTCTTTGAGAAGGGAGCGAAGATGAATCGCTCGTGCCGCGCACGAGTGATAGCGTCGTGCTGCTGGAATCAAATTGAAAGCGCCTGACGTTAACCAGAAATTTTCGGTATGAAAAAAAAAAAAACGAATTAAGAAATTACCGAAGTGCTAATAACAAAATGAAGAAATATACTCGGGGTATTGTCTTCGATACAAACATCTGTCAAGTCACAAATGAGACGGCAATGCGATGCTCAACTCGGGCAAATCAACATCAAATTACGTTTTGATGTTCACCGCGCATTAGAAAAAAAAGCAGTTAGCGAATTGAACTGTTAATCATTATCCGACTCTCTTGTCAAGATTATCGTTAATCATCTCGAAGAGTGTTTACCAACCTCGTCGGGGATCACTGGGATCACATTAGTCTCCTGACGAGATAATACCGCGCACGGGTCTCGTACATACATTTTCGTCAGCATGACATTCCGATTGTTCGATAAAGCGCATTCCACGGTGACGCGTTGTATGTGTTTAGACGCACAAAGGTCCGCGGGTCGAAGAGAACGCGATACCATCGGGGCCTGGTTCCGAATGCTCGTGCGTGCGCTAAACGAATTATTTGTGCTCTCGGAATATTAAATCGTGAGAAACTGGTCGATTAGTCGGCCGCACAATCGGCTCTTCACTTCGGGCTCGTTTCAATTCGTCGAGCGAGCAAACGCGTTTAAATACCCGACACAGCTGTCATCCGGGCACAATGGTACCCCTGTTTCGTCACCCCGAGGTTTTTTAACAACCACCGCGCCGCCCCGTCGACACGACGTTTCTTCGGTTTGTTCTTCGGTGTGGTGGTAACGCGCGCTCGTAAAATGCCACGTGTTTTTCCAAAGTAGGTCAGGCAGAATAGAGGAAAAAGAAAGGAGAGACCGAGAGAGAAAAAGAGTGTCGCTTCGTTCTCGAGCGTGTAAAATAGATACTGTCGGTAACACGCGCCCGAAATCTTCGTACGGTTCTACGTGGTCACCGCAGAGTTTCTAGAATTGTTACTATTTAATTATTTCCGCGCAGGTAAATTTCGCGCAGAGGTTCTCAGTCTCTCATTTTACGTAACGTGTCATAAGAACATTCTTGTTTTCGATGTATTTAAAAGATAAACAGAGAAACTATTTTATAAAATATGTGCAATGTACGTCGTCGCGACACGTGACATCCATGAGATTATTCTCGCGATGTCTGATGAACTTTTAATATCACCCGACACGTCAAGCAAACTCGTTCGATATTGGAGCCTCCGGCAAAGGACCGCGATGTCGCGTTGTATTCAGCGGGGTTTTGGACCGCCCGCTGGGGGGTGAATGAGGCAACGCGAGCACCCTCCGGATTTATACCCCACCCGTGAGCGCGGGCGTCCGGCCGCACCCCCGCTGGTGGCGCCCGTCATAGCCCGAGAAAATTATTAGCGGTTATTACGCGTGGAATGGCAGACGTTGCGCTGAAAGCCACCGTCGAGGGGAACGGAGAAAACAGGAATGGAAGAGGGGTAAAGGAAGGTTGGTGAAAATCGGGGACGAGACGCGGGGGTCACCGAAAGAGCTCCCTTCGTGTCTGCACGGCATTAAGGACCCGCCGATAGCGCCGTTTTAATGAGCTCGAGCCCTGCGTTGCCGCGCTCAGTACCCTGGCTCTAATTACGCCGGAATACGATTTTTTTTCCTCAGTCTCGAGCTTGAAATCGAGAAATTAAAAGCGCGTTTGCTTTTTTTGTTTTTTGCGTGGTAGTATTTTATTTTGACGGGAGCGGAAACGCAACGAGTAACGCCGATTTGTCGATCGGCTGTCGAGTGAGGAGCGAACACGTGCAAAACTGGATTAAAGGAAATAAATTTTTAAAGGAAAGAAGATGTAAAATAAAAATGTTCTCTTCGACGTCACGTGAAATAATCGAATAAAAAGACTTGCGAGAGAGGAGAAGCATTTTAATTCTGAAGTCAACATGTTTAATCTTCCGGAAGCAATGTGTTCATTGGAATGTACGCTTGGCTAATTTTTACGATCGTGCTCGGTGTAAACAAGACAGTGAGCAGGACCTTGGAGCGACGGACGGTAGATAGCATAAAAATAAAACGCCATTGCAACGCTGATTCGTCGCACGTTGCGTGCAACAGCTTCCGTGTTACGAGGCGAATCGCGGAGTATCAATCGGCGCGCGGGTGGCACGTTGCCAGCGAGCGATCGTCTTCACGACTTGCTCACGGCAAACACGCGACACGTTTGTTTGCAAATGTATTCGGCGAGATATATATTTTACATACAACATACACACGACACACGCACGCATAAAATATCGCGATTTAATAAAAAAAAAAAAAAAAAAAAAAAAATCTTAAATCGTCGGCAACGAACATTTCCATTTATCTGGAATTTTCAAAAACCCGCAGATAACAGACCGCGGATAAGGATCGGACCGGGTATGGCGGTTGCGAGCATCTCCCGAAGAAATGTCGCCGTCACCTTGACCCCATGCGGGCTACCGCTATAAAGCGACGGGTTGCTGAGGAACCCGAGGATCCCGTGTCGCGGTATATCCTGACCCGTTGGTGTGTAAAGGACGAGCTGCGCTCGCGCTGACAGTTTTAGCACGTGCAATCGATAGATAGTGCTATCGCGAGGGTTCCCCGCGTCTCAATGGTACAACGACCGCAGCGAACGGCCGATATCGCGCGATGTCCCAGGAGAATTTACGTGTGTT
Organism: Pseudomyrmex cubaensis; assembly: GCA_014825685.1. NCBI lineage: Eukaryota > Metazoa > Arthropoda > Insecta > Hymenoptera > Formicidae > Pseudomyrmex > Pseudomyrmex cubaensis. Next base: position 118,436 of record QVOA01024411.1, read on the forward strand.
TACTCGAAGATGGTCGCTCCCTCTTTCCTTTCCTTTCCATTTACCTATGTACACGCGTGCAAAACGATTACGAAACACCACACCCCGTTATGAAATCACAGACCGCGTCTTTGATGATGAATTACATTTGTAAACGCATGCGGCGAGGTGTGTAATTTTCTTGTTTTTTTTTTCTTTTTCTTCGTAGAAACCCGGCGCTATATTTCTCCGATTTTATTGCCCGTTTTAAGCGACTTTTATTTCCTCACGAGTTAATTAAGCTCCATGTTTTACTAAATATTTACCAAATTGATATTCTGGAGACCGGTGCGGTTGGCAAGAGCAATCCCGTTTTAATTTCAAACACATAAAGGGTTTATGCGAGGTTTTTAGTGCCGGGAGATGTGCATATTTAATGCTGACAGTTATTTTATTTAGATATTTTTATCACTAAACATGCGCGGGTTTTATTGCCGCGCGACGACGCTGGCGATTCCGTGTATAAACGAACACGCGCGCACCGTCGTCGAATCTGCGGGAATGGCGAAATCCGCGCGCGTTTATCGCGTTTCGGAGCATTTCTACGGCTCGCTATATTTTACGAGGACCCGAGACATACGTCGCGCTCTCGCGTTTTCTCCTCCTCACCCCCTTAGTTTCCGTAGGGGGTCTCGAGGTTGACCTATGGAGTAGCTTATATTGGTTTTCGCCCCTGCCGGAGCGGCGTGTCCTTACCGGGCCACTTCCCGTCGAGCTATTCCTCATTCGGACTACACGTACGGTTCTCCACGACGGCGTTACGCGACCGGAAGACGACTTTTATTGGGCACAGTGTTTCACTCGACTCGTCGCCGACCGAGCGAAGGGACGCCTCGATCGCCATACCCAGGAAATCGCGCGTCATCCTTTACGATCGCGCCGCTAATTTATCTGTCCTCATTCGTAATTCTACCGGAGCGCAGGAAATGAATCCCACCCCTCATCCTTCTCCTTCTCCTCTCCTCGCCCTTCTTTCTTCGTCCTTCGCTCCTTTCCAATCATGTTTAATGTAATCATACGGTTGTATTTCTTTTTACTACATTTATCGTGTCACACCGTACACGTCTTAGAAAATTACATTTTAGAGAAGAGCATAAATTTTCTTCTCTTCTGCGCTTTTCATTTTAACTTCTTGTTCGCGAAATAAGTTTGTCTCTCTTTTTTTTCTTTCATTTTGTTTATTGTTTCTTCTGAAAATATATCGCGATATTCTTTCCTTTTTTTTTTACACTTCTTTCATAAATCTGTCGGCGTTTCCTAAATGTGTAATGTCGGAAATTATTTTTAAATCCCGCGTCTGGCTTCCGTTTTCGCAGCGAGAGTATTAAGTTCGAGGGAACTTAATGCTATCGAGCCGAAAGAGAGACCGAAACTCGACACGCGTCGAGGAACGTTCGTAATCACGCGAATCAACTCCGACGCCGGCGAATTCGACGACTTAGGTGCCGCTCGTTAATCACGCCGATTAGAGGCGCGCCCGTCGTAACTTCGATCGACGAGAACTCTCTTTGATGTCCTATCCGGTGAGCCTGTGAGTCTCGCCATATGGTTGATCGAAGCCGTACGGCGGGGCTTGGCTTCCACCAAAGAGATCATTCGAGCAGGCTTTGAGCGAGATTCGCCACGAGATATTACTCGTTTGCAGATCAGAGTGATAAGTGACGATAGAAAACGATTTCTCAATCATTATCGCGATATTAATGTTTCTTTTCTACAGATCGCGACTGCAAGAATATATTGCACATAAAAATATTATGGAAACGCGCGAAATACTTTACTCAAGATTTAGAAATTTAAATCAAGAAGCGAACATTAAAATCGCTTTCGATTTGATTCCCGCATCATGCTGCACATCGCGCATTCACGATGTAATAAGATCCTCACAAATCGTACGTGACGACAAGACGACAATTGCCTTTTCGCATCGCTGAAGCTCCTTCTATAACAGCTATAAGTCGCCCGCGTCCGAGGGAAAATTCGCGGCGGGCTTCTCTCCCTTTTGAAGAACCCCCGAGATCTCTGGAAAGTAGAAGATGAGTTCTTCGGATTTGGGGAATGTCCGCGCACGGAAGAAGGATGAGAAGGAGGGGGGGTGGGTGACGAGATTATTGTCCGCCGACGGGGCCGCGAGAGACGCTGGCGAGTTCTCGTCACAAGACGCGAGGAATAAGGCGCGGCCCGGCTGATTAACAGGGTCTTATCGTCTTCCAACTGGCAAAGCTCCAATAATCACCTCGAAGCCCCACCAGTTAATCCTGAACTAATTCTCGGCGTGACAGTCCCGCCACTCCTATCACCCCGCAAAGTTCTCTCCGCTTTCCGGCGGGGTGGTCCAAGTTTCGCATTCTTCGGCCGCGTTCTCGCTTTCCCGGAGCCTCCTCCACCTGGTTGAGATATTTAATTCCTCGCCCTCGTTTGCATTTGATTTGAATTTTTTCAATCGCTCGCTAAAAACCGGGACAACATTCCGATCCGCCCCTCGTTCCGGGATCCGAAATATACCGCCCTTCTTCTTTCTCTCTCTCTTTTATCTTCCTTCGTACGGTACATTTGGCGAAAGGGAACATTAGTGTATTTGCGTTGCAGATGGCTCCCGGACCAAGCACGTAACTCGTCCCTAAGAAGATCGCGAAGAGGGTGCGGAGAGCGCGCGAGAGATTACTTTGAAAATTCGCCGATCACGGTGACGATAGGAATACTCGGCTTTATAATGCGATATCGACCGTAAATTTTTAGACGCGCATACTCACATTCGCGGGAGAAAAGATAACTTTCGGATACGAGATTAATCAAATATGACGCGACAGTCTTCGTTTATAATGTAGCGGAAAATATGTAATAAAGGTAATAAAAGGAAAAATAAAGCGCGCGCACACAACCCGCATCGTATCTTAATGACTGCGTGCTGTAACCATAATCGTAGACCGCGTAACGACCGTTATTTGTTCCTCTCATAATACGACGATATAATCCAGAGAAACAGTCCTATCTTCTCTCTTTCTCTCTCGCAGCCCCCCTCGTGATTAGATGGACGCGCGTATACACGACGCGTCGAGTGCGTCACTGTCGGATGAAGAAGAAGAAGAAGAAGAAGAAAAGTAGGAACATCGGTCTCGGGAGCAGCACTGGGGTGGCCAGGCGTTCCGTCGAGAAACAAATGACAGTTGGGAAAAGTTTCTTCCGTTTCCTCGCTCGCCGCGACGCGGCGACGGCCGCGTTCCAGTCTCTGATTTCCTCATTAATTTCACGGGGATCAATACTAATGTCTTTATTTTTTGCGTCCCGTATTCCCTCTCTCTCTCTCTCTCTCTCTCTCTCTGCGCGAGAGAAAAACGATCGTCGTTTCACTCGGTCGCTCGTTTCTTTTCAAGCTCGCTCGTCACGGCTGAAAATTTGGTGAACCGAATTAGTTTCTTAACACGACCGCAAAAAGAACCTTCGAAATGTCTTCTAGCATTTGTCTAAAATTTATTTCCATGATACACACAGTATTTTTGAGTTATTGCAAAGAGTTATCGCAGTAGTTAGTTTATCAGGGGAAGAGAGAGAGAGAGAAAATTCCGTTAACATCTCAAAGTTACATCGCTCTGTGCCAACAAAAGAAAATGAAATGAATTCAAACGACCATTTAAGTTAACATTTTAGTAGTTCGTGGACTTTTCTACATGAGTTTGCACCAAGTTCGATAATAGAATAAAATCATCTCTCTCAGATGACGTCATGAGTATTTCAATCATCCTGAATCTACTCTAATAAAATCCCTCACAGCTTAACAAGCCTATTTCTTGAGATCTATCTTGCGCGATCGACCGATCGACAGAAGCGTATATGGTAGGCGCCGCGACGCTCGGTATCGCACGTCACGTCACGTCACGTCACGTCGCATCACATCACGTCATGTCGGGATGCCGCACGTGTCGAGGCGGGTCGCGTGTCGCTGAATGACTTCACGGGTGGCGGCGCGTAACGTCGTACATTGGCGGGTACGAGGACAGATTCGTTTCAATGGATCATCTGCCAGCGACAGATTTCCACCACCCCCAGGAAGGAGAGGCAGCGGGGGAAAAGTGGCGGTAGAGCCGCCTTCCGAGCGAGTGCACCGACGTAGCAAGAAATTCTACTTTTGTCGCCGGCAGAATGGCGCTGCCTGCGAGAGCCACGCGGGAGGGCGGGCGTCGAGGGAAAGAAAATCGGAAGGGAGAGAAAAAACTCTCTGTGAGAAAAGAGAGGAAAAAGAGAGGTGCGTCCTTACGTGGAGAATGCGTCAGAAACAGATACACACAGAAAGCGAGGCGAGCCCTTCCCATTCGCTATCCCTTGATTCGCAACGTCACACGGCTATCGCAAGACGACATTTCTCGCGTCTGGAGGGTGAGATCCCGTCGATATTCCGACAACAACTCGCTCGATTCTAAAAAAAATATCGCACAGACGATAAAGTATTTCTGAAAAGTTCTAATTTAAAGTTCACTTTGGTTTATTTCTGTCGCGAGCGCGCGTGTAACACAACAATTTTAATATTAAATATTTGTATATAATTTTTATTCCCCTCCGATTAAAAATATTTATTCATTATTCTCTGCGCGAGACTGTGGCGTAATTAGCAGTCGTTCCGTCTCAATGCTCCGCTGCGGAAGAAACGAGCAAAGCGGCGAAGCGTAGAAAAACTTTGGCCATTCGTCCGCGAGCTTCTCCCGCGGGTAGAAATTAAGCGCGTCTTTTAAACGACGCGCAAGCGTGTATTGAGCGGGCGAGTTTGGAAGAAGGAAGGAAGTCGGAGCGGTCGCGGATAAAGGAAGGGAAAAAGCTCGAGTCGTCATGAGTTATGGATTCTTTATGCTCGTGGCGCGAATCCGGGGGAGGGAGGTGGCGGTTACACGGGGATGGCGGCTACGAGTCCGAGAAGTAACAATTACATTCTGCGGGTGTCAGCGCCGATGATTTAAACGCTGACGCGAGAGATCGAGGGCGAGGAGGAAGGCTCGAAGCTCTCTCCCCGGGTGCGCGATTAATTTCGTAAAGGAATTGTTGGCATAATAAGCGCGGCGCTGCTCGTCTCTTGTGTCGCCTCTCGCGCTTCTCTCTCTTTCTCTCTCTCTCTCTCTCGCTAGAACTTAATATAATCTCGCGTATCTCATTGATGAAACTCGCGCGCGTTGTGATTTATCCGTTTAATTAAAACGCTCGACGCGCCGCGTCTCAGATTGCATATCCCTTTAAACCCACCTTGCTTTCGAATACATCGTAGCGCGCGCATTGTTTCGAACGACCTTTCAATTGTCGCGTCGTCGCACATCGCGAACGTTCTGTCATTCTGTAAAGCAGGATCGCGTGACACGTCGAGAGACGTTGAGAATCCAAAGATTTAGTTTTATATCTCCGTGTATTACGTCGATGTTTCTGAACGGCTTCCGAACGGCTTTTCAATTCGCGAGCGATTTATTATCAGATTCTGTTAAACGGGCTTTATTAAGCGTGAAAGGGCCGCATAAATTCGAAACGCGGAGACAGAAACAGACGCCTCGCATTGTAAATCAAGCTTTTTGTCAGGACTCGCGCAAGGACCTCGCCTGCCCGCCACTTTTCTCACCCCGGCGCATTCTAGTATTCGTTAGATGGGGTGAGGTGGAGACCATCGCAAACTACGCTCGTCGAACCGGTAGGCTGGAAACGCCGAGGGTGGTTAGTGTACTTGGCAGTCTGCCCGATGGAGATCTATGATTCGAGCGCGGAGAAAGTTCGCGTCGTCATATAAGTAACTCTCGTGGCCTACAAATCGAGTTGCCAGAATCGCGCGCGCCAATAAGTTATTATTGCGCACGGACACTTTTCGAATAATAAGCCCGGTTTTTTTCTTCTCGACATATAAGGCTCTTCTTCATTCGCGCTACCGCAAAAAAAATCAGTTGTAAAAACTGACAGTTTTATATGTAACTGATAATTTTTCCTCCTCTCTCCATTACGAAATACTTTGTGATCTCTAACGTTTCCAACGATAAACAATCCCAACACACTATTTGTCACACTCAGTCAATCGGTTAACACGGTATTAACTTCATTATGCTCGTTCAACCCAGCACCCACGTCACCAAAGGGTTTTTAAAAAGCGTGGAGCGGTTCTCCTAGCGGGAGTAGGTTTGCCTAGGATTTACATTGCGCACGACCCTTCTGCCGCAACTCGGATCATCCCCAGAGTCCCTCGGTGTACCATCTGCCTCCAACCCAAATCCACTCGCTCTTCATCTCCCTCGCCAGTACATAATACATATTACGCGGTAAATGGCAGCGAGCGAGTAGCGAGGGCCTCGAGTGACGATCGTAATTCTAATTAAAGTCTGCGAAGCGAAACTGTGGTATATACTTTTGAGAAGTAGTTTCATTGTCTGTTGATACAAGAAATTGATTTCTCCGTTTATTCGTCTGAGAGCGTCGTCTTTTGACAAGCTGTGTGCAAATCGTCTTAATAATTTAACCTCCTTGACTGTCGAGATCCCATTTTCATAAATTAATGTCGGGAGAGCAATTCGATAAAATCGAACGTTCGGCAAAGAACACCTCTCTCTTACTGAAATAGTGCAGCTGCGCCGCGGTTACGGCGTGAATTTCAGTTATCACGCTGCATATCGCGCGCGCGCGAGCCGTTGTCGTCGCCATAAAACGGGACCCGCGTTCATTGTTCGCTCGCGAGAGATCGCAAGCCGTTACCGCAACGCTTGCCGTGATACATTCGTTGCGCTCGTAATATCGCGCCGTCATTATTCGCTAACAAGGCGGCCGATGCGGCCTTTTTCAACCATCGAAAGTAGTTTACAGCCCATATGGTGTCTCGATGGACCGACACTGTGTGCGCGCATTTGCCGGACTCGCGTGTGTGCAGTCACCAGCGCGCGAGTCACCACCACGGCGCTTTGGCGCGTGCAATTTTAACGGGTTACACACGTTTCGCAACATAGCCTCCCTTCTCTCCCCATACATACGCGCGATGTGTGTTTTTTTTTTTTTTTTTTTTTTTTTTT
>QVOA01024412.1:0-37771 GCA_014825685.1 Pseudomyrmex cubaensis
GTCTCTATATATATATATATATATATATATATATATATATATATAGCGACTTTGTACTGAATGCTTATTGGTTCAAGTGGTTTAAAGTCTTCTTCTACAGTTCTACTTTCTGTTCTAAATGAGAGAATATTTCGGAGCAGACAAAATCCGTTTCGCACATAGTTCTTATCAAAAATTTCTTATCCTCTTCTCTACTACTGGCTATTAGCGAATATCTCGCGCGCAACACTATTTTCACTTTGTCAGCTTTTTTTTGCTTTTACTATGCGCAGACCGAGGATATTTTTTCATTGAACTGTGTCAATTTGAACTGAAAAGTTATGCATTATTTTGTAAAATTCGCAATATTTATTGAATTATTGACCATGAAATGTGAGCCAACGAACGCGTGGAATGCGATGATTCGAACTGAGATAGACGTGTATGATTTTCAGTTGTGAAAATCAGCTAATCGCAAGAAGCTGTGTCAAGTTACAGTTATACGTTACAGTCGGTTACGCGCCGCTCGCTTATTTTCTCCGCCTTTTGTTCCTAAAACATTGCATAAGGTAACCATTTTTTTACAACTGAAAATCATGCACGCCTGCAGAATCCGGACCACGTGCTTATTGGGTTGCAATAATTAATAACTCAATAACTAATGACTTTTCAAATTGACCCAATTTATTTTTATATTTCGGCTTTGTTAAAAGATTTGCAGTTGTAGTTCAATGAACTCGTTCAATGTTGGTCCATACGCCAAAGTCTTTGTCAAAATTTTACAGACACCCTGTATATATACACGAAAGAAAACGTCACGTAGCACCGGAAACAATCAGAAGATTCTAATTCGTGTAAACACGAGTTGTGGATGATACCTACACACGATAAGTGAAGCATATTTTTTTATCGTATAATCAATAGTGTATCATTTCGCAGAAAGAGAGAGAAAAAGACAGGTATGATATATATTTAAGCAATATAGACATCGCGATATATGGTTGATAAAAATTGTCGCATGCGCGAAAAAAAAATAATGGTGCAGCAATAGGGACGCGTGGTTGTAAAGTTTTTCAATTTGAAAATTTTTGACTTTTAAGAAGAGAGCAAAGAAGATGTCAAAATATGTGTCCACGAAAGAAACGGTTTCTTCTTATCAGCTAGAATTATCAGTCACTTCATATCCTGTAGATACTTGCTCATAGATGTGATCTGGCAATTTGAAGAAAAATTTGCTAGGTTATGTTTACGTGTTTATGTAAAGGTTAGAAAAAATAGTATTTTGTTAGCTTCAGGAGATGTAATTGTAATCTGATCACAATTACTAGTTTTAAAGATACAAAATAAAACCAAATTATGGGTTGAGTCGTTTAGAATGATCTACATATGTTATAATAATTTATACATATGTATATATGAATAATTTATATGAGTACATATGAAGTAACAATCTAAACTAAAATAATATAAATTCTAAAATATTAACTTATATAACTTATATAATTTATATTACAGTATAAAACTATATAGTTTATCAAGATGAACGGGATTATTCCTGAAATGGAACAAATTATTAGTCAGCTGGAAAGAGGTACTGTAGTGACCAAGTTTTTTTCTAGAAAAAGACCAGAAAAGAAAACTCTTATGATAAGAAGAGAAACTAGACAAATAGTTTGGTCACGAAGTGCAACATTTAGACCTTTTGATGGGTCTGGTAAGATTTTAGACATTCATATCTATAAATCTTGTTGAATTAGTTAGTAAATTTAGCTACTTGATAGTTTGATAGTATATATTGTAATTTCTTGTGTGTATAGTTATATGGATATATGTCTTTACAGCAAAATTGAACAAAATATTAACTGAAGGTTTAGAACAGTAAGATGAAGGGAAGGTTCTTAAGCTTATTATATGTAGGTGAGTTTTTAATAATAATTAATTTTATGTTACATTAATGGATCGTATCCAATAATGTCTTTTTACCTTTTTTTAAATGTGTTTAAAATTTAATTTATTATAATCAAAGCTTTATATAGCTATAATTTGAACAATTGTGATAAGTGTTTCTATATTATTGTTTAAATTTCTACATTAAATATATTACATACATACTGAGAGATCCTTCCCTTCAATTTTATATAAATGTATATATAGATGTATACTTTTTTCTCTAATGTTTGATCTTGTATCATGTATACTTTGTGGTATATCTTAATTTTAGATATTTTATTTATTTACAGTGGAAATTAGAGAAGTTAAAGAAATTAGGATAGGAAAACAATCAAAAGACTTTGAAAAATGGCCTGAAGATGCTAAAAGAATTGAAAATTTAAGATGTTTTGTTGTGTATTATGGATCAGAATTTAGACTGAAGACTCTTTCCATATCTGGTAATATATCTGATAAATAGCCTATTACTATTATGAATTTTAGTGAGTTAAAGATACAAGTATTATTTAATATTCTGTATGATATATTGAAATAAGTACTTCTTTCTGTTCATTAGCTCTTAGTGAAAAAGAATGTGAACTATGGGTTAAAGGATTACGTCACTTAGTACAAGATACTATAAATGCACCATATCCATTACAAGTTGAAAGATGGCTTAGAAAAGAGTTTTATGCAATGGAAAATTCTCGTGAAACGTTAGTATACCAATGCTTAGGTTTATTATATGTGCAATATTTAATTAATTAATAATTAATAGGGTTACATTGAAGGATGTAAAAGCATTTTTGCCTAGAGTTAATTGTAAAATTGCCACAAATAGACTCAGGGAATTGTTTCAAGAAGTAGATACAAGAAATCGAAACGAGCTCGGTTTTGATGATTTTGTTATCTTGTATCATAAATTAATGTTTGATCAAAATGTGAGTATACATTTACATTATTTTCTTACAAATAAGTTATCAGTATTAGTCTTTATATTAGTCTTGTATTTATATTATATAAATATGTTGTGTTCACAGAATCTTGCGGATTGGCATAAACTATTAAATTATTCCAAAACTGGAGAAACAGTCACGCTTCAGGAGTTTCAGAACTTTTTAATAACCGAACAACAAGACAGCTTAGGGAATAATGACTTAGAAGTATCACGTTTTATTAGGGAGTACTTGCAAGATCCTCAAAGAGATATACAAGAGCCATATTTTACTTTTTCGGAATTTATAGATTTTTTATTTTCCAAACAAAATGATATTTGGAATCAAAAATTTAATCAAGTTACTCAAGACATGACTCGTCCTCTTGCACATTATTGGATAGCATCATCGCATAATACGTATGTACTTCTTAAAAATATAAGAAAATTTCGACGTATATGCGCACGCGCGTGTATGTGCGTATATGTATATAACATTTTAACTATATTGAAATTTTTAGATACTTAATGGGAGATCAGATTAGTAGTGAAAGCAGTTGTCAGGCCTATGTACGTGCACTGAGAGCAGGGTGCAGATGTATAGAGCTTGATTGTTGGGACGGTCCGGATGGAATGCCGTTTATATTTCACGGACACACTCTCACTACTAAAATAAAATTTTTAGATGTTATTAAAACTATTAAGGAACATGCCTTTAGTACATCTGAGTAAGATTAAGGATAAAAAATAGATATATATATAACTAACCATACTTTTATTATTTTTAATGAATATATATTGTTTATTTAGATATCCTGTTATTTTGTCTATTGAAGATAATTGTACTTTACCGCAACAACGTAAAATGGCAACAACTATGCAAGAAGTGTTTGGTGACATGCTATTGGTGCAACCTTTTGACAAAAACGAAACCTGTTTACCTTCTCCATATGTATTACGTAGAAAAATTTTGCTAAAACACAAGAAGCTTCCTGATGGTGTCGATGAATCTTCGTTTCTTGTTCGAAACGACGAAAGTAGACAAGAGATGGATCTTAGAAATACCGTGAAAAATGGGATTCTTTATTTAGAAGATCCTGTCGATAGAGAGTGGAATCCTCATTTCTTTGTACTGACACAACAAAAGTTATTTTATACGGACACGTTTTCAAGATCACAAGAAACAGAGCATGACGATGACGAAGAAAGCATTGTTCGAAGAACATCGGATGTGCGTATATTTAGAAAATTCGCATATATTTGATATAGTAGAAAATAATACTTTATTATTAATTTTAAAGGGTGCGCCAAACGATGAGCTACATTTTGGAGAAAAATGGTTTCATGGAAAATTAGCAAGAGGAAGAGAGGAAGCAGAAGAATTATTACGACGTTATTCGTATCTTGGAGACGGTACTTTTCTAGTGCGACAGTGTGTCACATTCGTAGGTGATTATTGTTTATCATTTTGGCGCAAAGGAAAAGTGAATCATTGCCGTATTAAACTGAAACAAGAAATGGGCCAGACGCAATATTATCTTATTGACACCAATTGTTTCGACAGTCTGTATAGTTTAATTACTCATTACCGTAATCATCCACTTAGGAGCCAAGTAAGTGAAAAACAAATATAAAATGAGAAACTTTAAGACTCTTTAAATTGAAATAATATTTATTTTGAAATAAGAAAGAATATAAAATAATATAAGATAATAAATCTCTCTCTGTGATGTACAGGAATTTTTAATTACCTTACAAGAGCCAGTGCCTCAACCAAACAAACACGAGGAAAAAGAATGGTGGCATCCCGACTGTACTCGTATTGCGGCAGAAGAGATGCTGAAACGTATACCTACAGACGGTGCATTCCTAGTTAGACCTAGTGAAAGAGAAAGTAATTGCTACGCAATTTCATTTAGGTATGTTAGAAACCCATGTAACAAATAACGATTGTATAGTCTGTGTGCATTGAAATTATTATATATCATTGTTTATATAGAGCAGAAAAACAGATAAAACACTGCAAAATAAAACTCGAAGGAAGGCTCTTCACCATGGGAACTGTACAGTTCGAAAGTTTAGTTGAATTAGTAAATTATTATGAACGGCATCCGTTGTACAAAAAAATTAAATTAAGCTATCCTGTTAATCAAGATGTTATTAGAAGAATAGGACTGGTACGCATATTCAGTGTATTGTACTTTTCTGCCTTGTGCTTATTGTGACATAAATATATGTCTAACAGAAATGATGTAAAGAAAATATCATGTATATCTTTTTGCTTTTCTCTCTATTCAGGATAACGATGATGGATCTGTTTATGCAATGCCGGGTTATATGGATCCTACAAGTTTCACATCAAAAGTAAGTACTACAAAGGTGCATCAATATTTAATTCGTGCTAATTCTTTTTACTCCTGTATTTTAATTTTTGTAATAATCAAAACTATAAAAATTTTACGAATGTGTATATTATTTACTTTTTAAAGTACATTTGTTTTGTCTTTTAAAAGTATATCTGTTTTGTTATCTCTCTTTAAAACTATTAAAACTATTAATTTTAAAGGTTACAGTTAAGGCTATTTATGATTATAAAGCTAGAAGAGACGACGAATTAACATTAGTAAAACATGCTATAATTACTAATGTTAATCAACAAAGTGGAGGATGGTGGAGAGGTGATTACGGTGGTAAAAAACAACATTGGTTTCCTGCCAATTATGTAGAACAAATTAATCAACAAGAAAATCAAGGAGATGTAAGTTACATATATACATATGTAATATATGTGTTATTAATCTGAATTTTATTGTTAAAAATATTTTATGTATTTTTGTTTTAGTCAACAGATTCTATGATGCTCGGCAGTTTGCAGAAAGGTTCATTAGATATCATGGGTGCTGTAGTAGAATTAACGGTCGGAGAAAGACCGGGTTTAGAATGGATTTTAAGAATACAAAATCCTAGTATGTGTTCAGTATTTGAAGTTGCGACACCATCAAAAGATACTGCGTTAGAATGGATGTCAAGTATCAAAGAGACCGCACAAAATGCAAGCGTTAGGGTAAATATACATAGCCTGTTTTATACAAAAAAAACCTTAAATACTGCCTCAAACGCTATATTGCATATTCAGTTGAAATATGTATTGACATTACGAATATTGTTTTCTGTTTAGGAAAGTCAACATAAGGAAATGGAAAGAGCGTGGAGAATAGCTAAGGAAATGTCCAATCTTATAGTATACTGTAGATCAGTTGCATTTAATATAGAACGAATAAGAGCTAAAGGATTTACGTTCAACGAAATGAGCAGTTTTCCTGAAACAAAGGCTGAAAAGTTGATGTGTCAACAAGAGACGAAGTTTTTTCTAAAATATCATCAGGTATATACGAATGAATTAAAAGATTAAAATATAAATAAGAATAGAATATTAAAAACCAGATTATCTCCTCTTTGTAGATTCAATTTAGTAGAGTTTATCCAAAAGGGCAACGCATTGATTCATCCAATTACAATCCTATACCAATGTGGAATTCCGGTTGCCAGATGGTGGCTTTAAATTATCAAACTGGAGATAAATCGATGCAATTAAATCAAGCTAAATTTAAAGAAAATGGCAACTGTGGTTATCTCTTGAAACCAGATATCATGTTCAGACACAACTTTAATCCGTATGACAAAAGTACATTGTATGGTGTTGAACCGCTTAAAATTAATTTAAAAATTATCGGAGCGAGACATCTAATGAGATCGGGAAGGGGTACAGCCAGTCCGTCTGTCGAAGTTGAGATCGTAGGCGCAGACTACGATTCTGGAACAAAATTAACAACAAGAACAATATGTTAGCATTACTCTATTTAAATTATAAGTTACAATTACATATAAAACTTTAATTGTTAGTAATTACGTTTATGATTCTGAAATTTTTAGCCGACAATGGGTTTAATCCTATGTGGAATGAAACATGTGAATTTGAGATATTCAATCCATATTTCGCTCTTGTACGATTTTTAGTGCAGGATGAAGACATGTTTGGCGATACTAATTTTATAGGACAAGCTACTTACCCAGTGAGTACTTTATTAATTGTATTAAAGATACATCTTGAATCAAGTACAAAATGTTCGTATTTGTGCATGTTTTCATTTTAAATGAACACTTATTTTAGGTGCGTTGTTTGAGAACGGGATATAGGAGTGTTCCATTAAAAAACATATATAGTGAAGATCTTGAGCTTGCTTCCTTATTAGTACATATAACTTTATCGGTAATAAAAAATTCTACTTAAATTACACTCATTGCACTGATATGCAAAACTTAACATCTATATATAATTTCACGTTATATATAAAAAGTAAGAGAGTTTGTTTAATAGGCATAAAATAAATCAACATGAGAACTTTGCGTTATATTGGATATATTGGCCGAATATAATTCAGATTCAAAAGGGTAAGTTACGTGTGTGTAAATAAAATAAGATTTTATATGTACGCACACATCTGTATATATCTTAATTACATATAAGTTCAGTATATATATGTGCAAGAATTTACTGATAATTTTTATTTTCATTACGTTCATTACAGATAACATAAACTATCTTGATTGGTATACACATATCGCAATATAGTTCATGATAATATGTATACGTATGCTTAAAATTAATCGTAGAAGACTGTACATATTTATATTGAAGTTTATATACACGAATTATTGATCGATCTATTTTTCATCTGTTTTACGTATGAGAGACACGATTTTTAATAATTTATACATTTCGTAACATGCATTGTTAAGTATCCGAGACATATTACATATCATAACGACTGAAGTAATATTTTATATTCCCTTTAATGATTAGTTCATCAAATTATTGTTTTATACTTGTTACTATTTGTCTAACTATCTTGAAAGAAAGACTAACTCTTGTGTGTCAAGAAAAATGTTCAGTATAATTTACAAGAAAAGTCTATAATATTACGTAGTGCAAATACGTTACAACTAGCGTAATAAATTTTAAACATAATAAACAAGTGAAAAATGCAGAATGTGGTGCCCGTATATAAAATAGTAGTGTGCAATAATAGCAAACAGTTCATCGTAATGCTTGCGTATCTGTGGCTGTTAACAATTATAATACAATATAGTAATACAGATTTATGAAAAAAAAAGAATAACTAGTGGTTGAAACAAACAAACATATTTCAAAACTTTAAAAATCTCTAAAATTAAAATATATGAAATATCTATTTTTTCTAGTCCAAAGTAGACATACACATATATATATATATCATTAATACGTATGTCAATATATTTCTTAATTATGTGATAAGCAAATACTACTACTACTATTTGTACTACTATTATTATTCTGTTGTAGAACTTTTTGGCAGACAAATATCCGAATAATTATGCGTATATGTGTATGTGTTCTATTCTGTGTATGTATTCTATTTTGTTATAAATTTACTATATTTACCGATATCTTTTATTATCCAATTGTACTATATATGTTGTATCTTTTATTATCCAATTGTACTATATATGTTGTACTATCTGATTTTCTTGAGTGTACACACAATATATTTTTACCTTTATATACATAAAAAATATTTTAAATAGACGAAAAATATATCGTGCCTATATGTGTTACATATGTGCTACGTTAAACAGTGCAATTAGATATCTTTATTGAAAGAAATGTAAGTTATGCATAGCAAATTCTTGTTGCAGACACTGTTAAGTATATAAATATGTAATTAAAAAACACTTCTGCATACATAAAATCAGTAAACAATTTATGAAAACAGAAAGAACATGTATGTAGATATTAATATTTCAATTTATTGCAGAATACACATGTGTTATACTACTGAACATAAAAAATAAATTTTTTCTAAGAGTTTCATTGTTTGTATTTTACATGAAAGGATCTCCGATATTGAAGATAAAAAAAATAATATATGTAGTTTTAAAATATGATATATATAATATATAAATTCGAGTTTTTTTTTACAAAGACTTAGAAAGATATTCATCAAATAAAAATATAGCAACGCCTCTTGCATCGTTATGTTCATGTACTGTAAGCATATTCTTCAAATCATTTGTGTAGCCTGCCAAATGTCTCACGCTTTCGGACAATGGTTCTATGAGATGCTCTTCAATATAATGAGCGACACCTGCATCTATCTTGTTTACTTGATGCTGAGCTTCTTTATGGATATGCAATGCTTTATTGACAAGTTTCTTTTCATTATCAAGTGCTTTGGCCAAACTATCCAATTCAATCAGTTCAAATACTTTGCTTTCCGAGTCGTTGCCATCCAAGTTGTCCTGTGAACAGTAACAGCAGTGACTCTATCTTTTTCTTATAAACACGATCTTCTTATAAAAGCTTAAACTGAATACCACATCAAGTAATACTTACAGGATTGTTTAGTCTCGGTGGTTCCATGAAATTCATTGAGCCACCACGCTGCGCAATGTATTTGATCATATCTATTGCATTTTCCCATGTTTTGTCTGACAATTTTCGGTACAATTTCTTAAATCCTTCTCGATTAGTTTCATAGCTCCCGAAATGCGAGGACATTAATAAGAATTCGTAACTCTTGTCGATACTAGCCATTGCATATGATTGCAGATCAGACAAAAGATCATCAATCTTTCCGAACTTAGCATTGCACTCAACAGGATCTAAAATTAACGTGTTTTTTTGTCACAGTCTTTTTGCAAATTGTTATTCTTTTATGTAAAATAAAACTTATCAAACTTAGATAACTTAGATTTCCTTTATAAAAAATTAAAAAACTAAAAATGACCAACAAATTAGTTCCATTTTTATTATAAAATGGTAAAATAACTTTTCGAGATAAACATTCTTTTAAAGTTTTATTGCAACAAACATGTAAAAATAGTATAGCGCAGAAAAAAAGAAGCAACAAAAATATATGACTTGATAAAAATTAATAATTTACATACTCTTTACGGGATTGGAAGAGCAAGCATCAGAAGTTGATTGGTAACAATATTGCGCAGAGGCAGTTACCAAGAGACCAGCTAATACTCCGTAGAACAACATCTTTGCTGTAAAATTTAATGTATTATAAAATAAATATAAATTTATATACTAGCACACAGATGTTTAGTGTAAATCAATTTATAGAAAATTAGTTTTCTCAATGTATGCGTGAGAAATGTTGCGTGCAACAATATGTATATATATTGCTAAATATAAATACATGTGAGATGTTGTCATTCGCGATATTGTTTTGAAGCAAAAAAAAAAAGAGCAATAAGCTCTTGATCTGCATGACAATAAGAAATATCTTTGTGAAATTGATATACACAAAAATAGATACCGCGATCAAAATCACTCGCTCGGAAAGTGATTGCGAGTCGCAAAATAACCGTGAACGATTTTCGTGGTTTTTAAAACGATGCTTATATGCGTAGTACATGTCGCATATATCTGTGACGAAAGTGCGCAATACGTCCCGCACGTCGCCCGCGGAGAGTCGTACGCGCGATATACATGTGACATGCCGAAATTCTTGGATTATTATCTTATCTTACGTACGTGCGAAAGGATATTATCGACGTAAACCTGAGTGACCTCCTGAGTACCTTTCTATCCGTGAAACGATGCGCGAATTCGACGATAGGAAGGAAGCAACGTGAATACTCTCGCTTCGACGTTCTTCCAACAATGAACGTTGCCCCGTTGAGATATGACTTTTCACCGTGTCACGCACGTCATCGTCAGCTGACAAGGGGGTGGTGCGACGCGTGCGCAGACGCTTCGCGCGCATCATATTATAATGACGCGGGGTGCGGTGCGGTAAGACGGCAAGAGGGTCGATTCTAGCGCCCTCTCCGCTCCGCCTGCGGTTAAAGTGCGAACGTATATCGCGTGTTCACAAGACGAATTGTTGTGAGGTGATCGATGACCAGAAAACGCGTTTAATAGTCGTCGCATCTCTCTTATCTCCGACGAAAGCATCCTTCTATACCAGTGCGTATAAAGGTTGCTTCTGAACGGAAGGAACGATTCGCTGTGCTTCCATCTGCAAGACATTTTTCACTTTCTTTTCTTTGAGAGAAATAATCCTATAACCTGTCATCGCTCGATCTACAAAAATGAGGCTGATTTACATCATTCTCATCGCCCTGGTCTGTATCGGCGGCACTTTTGGAAAGGAGAAACAACAAGAGTCTAGGCTCAAATGTAAGTTTATAAAAAACAATTATAATTGTGTACGTCAAGTTCGTCTGTGTTTCTCTCTCTCTTTCTCCTTCTCGCCGCTGTCGTACTGCGTAATTTGTAACATGCGTATCACGCCATGCTACTGTGTGAATACGTCATATCCAAGAACGTTGACTTTCAACGTTAACTTTCCACAAAATAAAGGAGATATAATTTATTATATTTCTTCTGTATTTCAATGTAAAAAATTTTGCCTGACCTGTCATATATAAATTTTACTATATAGGTAGTACGTTTTAATACGATAAAAATAAATACGACTCGAGACTCTTTATACACACGTTTTGCAAGAGATAAATGATTTGACAAAGTTATGTGAATAATCGTTTGTTATGATTAAGCAAACGAGATTGTTTTTTTTTTTTTTTTCCAATTGACTTGCTTCATTTCTACTATATTAACTCTATGATTGAAATTACAACAAATTATTACAAATTGTTATTTTTCTATGTTTAGATTTAGTTTTCTATGTTAAGAAAACATAATAAATGTATATTTTGTATCAAAATTGAGAAAATATTGACTATTTATCATTAGAAATATTTCATTAATATATACACATAATAATTATGAGAAAAATGTTAAAATATATACTTTTCTGTTTAACTCTGGAAATATATTTCTGATATGATAAATATCTAGTGTTATTTTTATTTTTATAACAACAATTTTACACACACATAGCATAAAAATTCTAATAACATTAATTTATACAAGATAACGTTTTTTTAAACAATATAATAAAATTATAATATAAAAAAAACTGCTTTACATCTTGCTATTATAGATTCCTTTGTTCTGTGAGAAAACGTATTAATGAATCATATATTAGAGGATGATATGTAAAACATGACTCTGTTTTATAGATAGCCTTTATCCATTTGAGTCATGCATATCGAGTGTTTTTTACACTTTGCAGCAAGTTTGTGCAATTGACAAAGAATATGTTGAAACATTTATATATATATATATATATATATATATGTATATATATGTAACTATGTATGTATGTATGTATGTATGTATGTATGTATATATGTATGTAAGTATGTATGTATGTATGTATATATGTATGTATGTATATACATATCTGAGTTGACTGTATATTAGATGCTGCAATACCAATGGTATATTTTGAGTAACTAACTGCGAAAATAGTATGTGCATATTGTTATATGCATTGTAACATAGCTCTTCGTGAATTGACTTCCAAAACAGCCTACTAGTTGAACTGGGTCTGTGAGACCTACGTGACTTTAAAATCAAACATCTCGAAAAATTAATATTTTTTCAAGTTTGTTTTTTTTTGTAATCAAAAGTTTGAACGATTCTGCGTCGATAAAGAAAAAGAAAGAATTTTCAGTAGTTTTAAAGATATAAACGTTTAAAAAAACTAATTTTTACTAGAGACACTGGTTTGAAATTTTTAAATGAGTTTGGGAAACTTATGTCAATTCAAGAAATAGTTTATAGATCTTATCATAAAAATTTTATAATATACTAAAAAAACAGTTCAAATGTAATTTTAATAATATTAATATGATGTTTGCTATCACACAATTATGTTTAGTGTTTAAAGTTGACAAGCAAATATATTTTGATCTTTATGACGCAAAATAATTTCAATTACTTTTCCGTTTCTATCTCTAGTATTTTTCTATACGAATGTCATGATTTTATCAAATCATTTTTACGACCCTATTTGTTATCATTTCACAAAGTGTAAATGAGAAACGCTAGAAAATAAACGCAGAAAATGTGATTAGCTGCAGGAAAGTCATCATAACCACTATCCGTTACATGATAATGATAACAGAACTATATACGTAGTCACTCAAATACGCAATATTGCCTACACCATGCTATTACAGAATCCGTACTGTGAAATGAAATATGTAAGAAGGAACAAAGAATCTAAAGTCCAGACTCTTGTTTAAGAATAATTCAAATATTAATAGATGAGTCACTGCAAGTCAGTGTAAAGTGTAACATAATATATCTCTGTGCGATTTAATTCTACACAAAACTCAACTTATATGAAACTTAACAGTTACATAATAAAACATATATGAATATTACAATCATAAACATTAATACAGTGTAACGAAATTTACAATTCAATCTTTATTTACATGACATACTCGTTATTCTTCTACCAAAGAATACTCGGGATAAACTTGAAATGTATTCTTCTAGTATACGTTACATTTCAATGAAATTAAACTATATACATTCAGTGTTATATTGACTCTTACACATTAATCTATTTATCAATACTTTCTCTTTGAATACACAAATATTTAAAATACCATAAAAGTTAATAAATGCTCACAAATATTTATACAAATACATATTTATGTAATAAAAATTTTAGAATGTTTCGTGCACTTTGTATGAAAGTTGTTTTCTTATAACTGTTATCACAAAAGTATCAAATAATTAAACATTTATTAAACTAATGTGATATTCTTTGCAATAAATTAATATGATTCATATTTCTAATAAATTGAGTCTTTTGTAGAGATAAAAGAGTAACACGGCGAACATTAATAAATCCGTTAAAAATGCATAATAAAATATTTTTCAACAGTCTTTCTGTGCACATGTGCTCGACGCGATGGTCAAAAACTCTCGATCTATCAAGTATATCTTGCCTCAAAGAGGGGAGAGAGTGAACGATTATTTCGCCTAGATCTTTCGAGACATTTCTTTCGATAACATAAAATTTCTTCTTATCATTTATATTTGAAATGTTTTATCCGTAATTTGTGCAAAAGTCTTCTTTTTCCAATTAATCATTATCACAAGATTACTAAATAATTAACACTTATCAAACACATGTGATATTTATTTTTACAATAAATTAATTGATATATATCTATAACAAATTACTTTTACCATTTTGACTATCTTGTTTTTTCTAAAGATTTGAAAAAGAAACGTGTCGATGATATTGACTATGTTCCAAAGTCTTCTTCTCTATATACGATTTATTATTATTAGTTGTATTTTAGTATATATATAGATATAAAATAAATGTAATTCAAATTATAAATTTATTTTACATGATACGAGGGAAAAAAAGATTTTATATATGTATGTATTAATACTTTATGTAAATATTACGTATAAACTATTTTTTTGTATAAATTTTAGGTATATGTAAACTTATAATTAAGCTGTAGTATACATACTATATATACATACTATATATGTTATAAAATTATAAAATTGGTATATAATAGAGTTTTATTGCCTTTAATGAAAAAAGCGCTTACTCTACATCTTAATTTTATCTTCAAAAGATGCTATCGGCAATGCGACTGATCAGTCACGAACTGATAAAATACATATTTTCCGATAACATGTTGATAAAGTAAATCCTTGTTCTCTTCTTATATCTCTATTGAAGATGAACTATATTATACAATTTTTGCATTATAGAAAATTATTTTAAACTCTTTATGGTTCTTATGTTATATAGATATAAAAATTTATTTTACTTTATTCTCTGTTTCAGGCTCACTTCGAAATCCTAATATTACAAGCTCATGGATAGACATGGTTACTCCGTGTATAAAAGCATTGAAAGAGCAAGTCCAAGTAGAATTTAATGCTTCCATGGAGTATCTTTCGATGGTACATAAACTATTTGCACTGCTTTCAATTTGACATAACTGCTACATTAAACACAAGCAAATAATAAACGATATTTTTAATTATTTATGTATTTATTGTTTTATTTCAGGCTGCTCACTTTGCACGTGACACTATCAATCGTCCAGGTTTCAGCAAATTCTTTTTTGATAGCGCAAGCGAAGAAAGAGAACATGGAATAAAAGTAATCGAATATTTGCTCATGCGCGGGCAACTTACCAATGACGTTAGCAAACTTATTAAGTTTCCAATGGTGAGTACTCTTGTAGAAAAATCTTGTGTGTACGGGTATCTTGCAAAAGAATATTGAACTAAGATGATAAAGAAATTTTAAGTACAAATAGTTTGTTATTTAATTTTACAGATAGTCAACAACACAGAACTAAATGGGAAGAAAGCTCTTACCGAAGCTTTAAAACTAGAGGCTAAAGTTACACGCAGCATTCGCGAAATAATCAAGATTTGCGAAAATGAGACTTCTTTCAACGACTACCATGTTAGTGTCATTTGCAAATAGAAATTAATTGTGTATAAACAAATAATCGTTGATTTTTACCTCAACGCAATGTTTTTTTTTTGCAGTTGGTTGACTACTTCACTACCGATTTCTTGGATGAACAATATAAAGCGCAACGTGATCTCGCTGGCAAAATCTCAGTATTGAGTAAACTGATGCAAACACACGGAGCCTTGGGAGAATTTTTATTTGATAAGAAATTGTTGAGTGGTGAAGTCTAAACGTTTCGATAGTTCCAGAGTTCTTTCCTACAAATATATGTGTTTATAAAAAGTATAATGGCCATATTTAGAATACAATTATATGTGTAATTAAAATTTGATGTTTTGTTTTTATTTTACGAAGTATAATAACTGTTTTTGCTTCAAACATTATTTCTAAATATGGCCTGTAATATGTATAAAAATAAAAAAAGATGCAATATTTGTTAATCTGTAATAAACATATTACCCTTTATAAATAAATTTAAAACAAATTAATAAACGAGCATTATTTTGAGATGCGTTAATCTGATGTAATTTTCTTCAATTCGATTAGGAGTAAAAAATCTTGAGAGCCAGTCTTGCTAACTCCACTTAATTAACCAGCTTTATTATTTTACTAGAATTGACTAAATCCAGATTTGGTTGTTTTGCAGAATTGATAAATCACGTTTATATTTAAGATGAGTTTGCTTTAAACGCTCGCGCACTTTGAGCGTCAGTTTATCTTTATTCCACATTTAAAAAGAGTAATAAATTTAAAAACGGACTGACGCGCGCAACTGATTAAATTAATCAGTTGGTAAGAGCGGCTAAATTTATATATAATTCTATTCCACCCAACTAAAGGTCTAGTATTGCATTTAATATGGCGGCGCCCAATACAACGCAATAACGCTGATAACGCGTTTGAAACCGAGCGCATACCGTGTGCATTACTGCGGCGTACTGCGAAATTTCAATACGTGAAATCTGTGATATTATTTGTCAACATGCCTGCTACGGCTATGCATAAATTTATAACTTTTGTAGGATTTATGTCTATATTACACGCAGCTTATTCCGCAGCACAACGTGAGTATTTACTTCAGTTTGTCCATTCGATTTTCTCTCGTGCTTTCTAGGTTAGGCAAATGTTAATATTGTTTTCCTGTAATTAAAAGTATATGACGTATTCTTATCTTTTATTTATATTTTTTATTTGTAAATATGTCAATAAATGCACGTTTAAGCGTATAATTGACATTACTATACCATATGTACATTACACTATATTGTCAGAAACATATAGGTGTAGCCGATCAGTGTAAACTGAATCATATAAGCACATTTTTTTCACATATCATAATAAAAGAATACAGATCTATAAATTTGTAAGATTGTTTTGATTTTAAGATTGTTTACTTACACACAGCAAAAAAATTAATTTTAGAGAAAATGCATCAAAAAGTTTTATTTTAAATTTATAGATCGTTCCTACTTGCGAATTACTGAACAGGAGTTTACTACCTTGCCAATTGATGTAAGTCACAGTTTATATCATTACTGCTAGCTTATATAAAATTGAGCAATATTGTTGTAAATAAGATATATATATTCATATTTTAAAAACTAGGACACATATATTATATTGTTTCATGATGCTCTCTGTTCGTTTAGATCTTAATCCAAGGTATAGTCAGTTTATTTATTGTTATGTACGGAGTTATGTACATTGCCGGTGATTTCAAAGAAATTCGAGCAGTTGTCGATTTGGAAAATAAATCCTGGGAAACATTGAGGAATCTGCCATCATTTCAAGTATTTAATCATCGTGGAAGAGTTCTTTCACCATTATATATTCGAGATGAAACGATTTCTCAAATTGATCATCATCATCATTAGTTATATATAAAATAAATGCAAAAATTTGTTGATTACTATGTAACATCTGTAGCTTAGTAAAATTTTTTACACTGTAAAATATCGCGTATTTAAAAGAATTTAATGTATACAAATTTAGCATCATTATTAATCACAATATAGCTTGAATATTTGTATAGATGAGATTTAATTAGTCATGTATTATACTAAACCAACATTGATACCAGAAATTTGTGATCTGCAATCACATAAATTTAAATTCTGAACTTTACACGAGGAACAAGTTTTGTATACATATTTCACAATCTTGAAGTACGAATATATAAAAAGTCTTACAGGTTTAGAATGTTTCTCATTTGTCTGTATGTCGTCTTAGATGTGTACTTTATTTATTTTATAAGAAAAATTAATAAGATATAATAAAAGCGTGCACAATGGGGTACAATGACATCATTTTTTCTGCTTTTTCTTTTCCGCCTCTGCTTCTTTTTCCTTCTCGATTTCTGTTACATATTCACCTATAGTGTTTGTGTCTAACATCTGCATAAAAAAAGATTACAAGGCTTAATTTATAAAGTTTCATTAATATTAGACGTTACATATAAAATAAAAAATTGCTTTTGTTTTATTAAAATATCGAACAATTCGTTAAAACTACCTGCAACGGTTGTCCGCGTCGCATTACAGCTATTTCCAAATTTTTTTGTCCAGATTGTACTACTTCAAGCAGCGCTCTAATCGCCAACTTTATACAACCTTTTTCTGTAGATACTTCTTCAGGAGTGTAAAACTTTTCCAAGAATTCATGAACAGTCTTAGCATTACGACCTGTCGCATTCGCCTTTAAAGATAGCCATTTGTAAAGACAATTATTAAGTACATACATCAAATTTGTATTAACTAAAAATGTAGGAGGAATTTCATTAATATACCTTCCATTCATAATATATGCCTGACGGCTCTGTTTGATATAAATGCGCTGTACCGTCGTAATCGAATCCAGCTAAGAGACAAGATATTCCAAAAGGTCTACGACCATTACTCTGCGTATATTTTTGCTTTAAACCTACAAAGAAATATGTGGAAATAATAACACTGTTTCTGGTGAAATTCTTGTCTCTTATAACATATATATCTATAAATATTGATTGCACACACCTGCAATATACCTTGTAATATATTCCAAGGTAACAGGATCTTCTACTGTCAACTTGTGGCTCTGACATTCAACTTGAGCTCGATTGATTAATACTCTTGCATCTGCAGTTAAACCTGTAAAAAAAAAAAAAAAAAATAGATAACTATCTTCTGTTATAACAAATCAATTAAATAATAATTTACTTTTATATGCATTGTTATATGCAATACCTGCAAAGGCCATAATTACATGGTCATCCAAAAGACATATTTTGCGTACGGTACGTTCTTCTTGCAGTTTGGCTACAGATTTTTTTTCTACTCCTAGAACTACTACATCAGCTCCACGTACACCAACCTGTTCAATTAACATATAAAAATATATATTATATTTACACAAAATTTAGCTGTACTTAACCTATGCTAGAGAATTTGCAAGTCATACATACGTAAAATAATACAAAACTAACATAAATAAAAATAAAATTTAAATGCTAACAGAATGACAGAAGAACAAAAATACAAAACATACAAGTATATACTATTTAAGTTGTTCTTGTGTGACACACAGAAACAGGGTTATGTTAAAGTGCTCAGAAAGATCGTACCGCTGTCGAGCCCTTTTTAACTGCTTCTTGAGCGTATTCCACTTGGAGCAAATGCCCGTCCGGCGAAAATACCGTGATTGCTCTGTCATATCTCGCCGACATTATTCCAACTGTCCGAAATATCCACTGTTTTGTAGAAACCTCAAAATGACTTTACCGTTTTTAATGGTATATAGTATACAGTCAGCAAATTGTTACAAATTGCAAATATAGATGGTATGACGCCATATTGCGATACTAGCACTCCTACTCGGTGATAAATAGAACTATACTAAGTTCAAAGAGAGAAGAGAATCCTACTGTGCAAGGGAAGAAAAGCGGGCAAAGTGAGAAATAATCTTGCGCGCGGGATTGGCAAGCTACTCACTGACAGTCAATGGCTGTGGAGTGAAGAGTTTTCTAGTAGAAAGCTCTATGTGCACCGATTCTCTTTTCTCATTGAATCTTGTATGCTAAATGCTCATATTAAATATATATGCATATGCAGCTATTAAAATGTAATGTAGTTTGTATATAATTAACTATACCAAACAATCGCCAAAAATCGCCTTTTATGTGCGATGGTTTTAAAGGCTTATCAACGTAAAACGCAGACGCGAATCATAAGACACAGATCTCTTTCGAAATTGTTTAATCACGATGGTCAAATCGACTAATCGATCAACGTGATTAGTCAATTCCGTGAAATCTGCGATATTGCGTTATTTGCCACCCGCGTCTGCGTCCTTTTTTTTATGTAGATAGACTTTTAAAGACTATAAAAAGCACTAGACATAAGCAACCAATCACAAGACAGCAGTCTCTCGACATAAGCATTCAAGAAACTGTTAGCGTGTAATTGATTGATTTGCTTACTGCTTATGTCTTACTGCTCTAAATTTTTTTACGTGTTATAGCGACCAAGCAAACATACTCTTGGTAGACACGGGAACAAATTAAATCATATAACTTTTTCCTCGCAAATATACGCAATATTGTATATGAAAGAAAAATGTCATTTATTTACCTAGAGCCACGTTTTCTTTCAAAACAGATTTTCTCAAATGCCCGCAACAATCGACAAATTCCAAGCAATATATCGAACACAGATTGGCAACAAATTGATAGCAAAAACCGAGCAAATACCGAAGCTATAATTAATGCACACTGCAGCGATATTTTAAAGAATTGCGAGATCTCGAAATTTGCCGCTACTTTTAATTCGCTAATTTATTGATGATAACAATGTATTAGCAAATCTGTTGCCAAAACATGAGATTAATTATCTTATTATCTTATATTATATTGTCTTTAGACATCTTTAAGATGTCTTTTGACTCTTTTGTACAGTTTAAGTGAGGTATCATGTGTAAAATAATTTTTTAATTCTGGCCAAGGTGTCTTTTTCACAATAGGTTTTTTAATTTCCTTATAGGAGAACAAATGAGAGAACAAATGAGGTTTCATCTACATATATGATACAAACCAAGTATCTAAGATGAATTTTTGAATTGAAATTCAGTTGAAATTACATATAATAATTATATATATATTTAAGTAAATTAAATATATATTTCACATTAACATTTAATACATTGGCTCACATTGACTGAATATATAGTTTTTTTAGTTTGATTTTATATGAGTCTTATTTGTTCTAAATTATTATGATTAGATTTTTAATATTAGTTGAGATAAGTAGAAATATAAAACTATGTTAATGTCTGTTTTGATTTAGGCAGCTTTAAGAAGCAAAAATCGAAAAAAAGAAATAAATTATCAGTTTTAGTTTGTAGAATTTTTAAGTAGGCAGAGTGGGGATGAATAAATGGAAACGGTATCCAATGATAGTATCTCTCTTGTACTCTTATAAGAGAAACCATCCGGTTAGAGAAACGTTTAGTCAAGGCTGGTCGCTCCTTCACGCTCGCTACATTCGCAATACTGTGCAATATGATCGGGTCGGTATACTTTCCTTTTTGCTATTTCATGTGTTCAGGTAGCCAGCAAAAGTGCTAACGTCAGAATTTGTGCGCGATTTTTTTGCAAACTTTGATTTATAAAAACTATATGGAAATTTTTTAACGTGCAATTATTTCAATCAAATCGTTTTTACGACTTAACGCTGTAACAACGTTTTATAGTGTAAAATTTTATTTGTGATGCTTAATGTGACAGTGCAAATTATTATTACAGGATATTAACAAGAATATCAAATTGTTGCGTTTATCAAATGTACTTTCAATCAATAAAACGCACATCTCTGTATCGTGTAAATGCATTGTGGTTTAGGGTAGTATAATACTGAATTAAAAAGTACCAGGTATCATGAGATCAAACGTTGAACTCTATATCGTGTTTTCATTTTCTTCTCACAAAATTTATAATGTTTAATCTAATCAAAGCAGAACAAATATCTTCATTTACACATGTTTAATTATTTATACAAGAAATTCTGATAAAATATCTCAGAGAATTAACATGTAGTAAAAAAAAAACACTTATATTTTGAAAATATTAAATGATAATCATTATTTCTTTCATGACAATTGATATTATAAATTGATGTTATAGATAATTGATATATAAGTAATTTACTTAGTCATTCTTTCGATTTTGTTAAAATAACAATAGTAAAGTAACAATAGTACAAAAATTAAATAATAATAACGAGCGATACGTTTCTGCAAAAAGTATTAAGCGTTAATAAAAGATGAGATTACTCGATTCACATGAGCAATGAACAGTGTGTAATCACGTGCAATCAGTACGTTACGTGCAATTAGAGCCGCAAGAACGCAATCATTACATATAAAAGCAAAAATCTTCAACGTTTCAAAAAAAAAAAAAAAATAAAAACTAAATGAGAAAAAATTCAAGGTATTGTCGGTAAATAAGAAAATATTTATTTTACCTTGAAAGTTTATCGATAATATTACTTTGTACGTAACACTCGTTACTTGTTAACTGCTGCTTACATTTACAAAATCAATTAACTAGCGACTGACAATAAATAAAGTTACATATAAGTTACAATTTATTTTCGAATAGAAAGAGCGCTATAAATACATTTTTGCTCTAATAGAAAGAAATATAAAAATACATTTACAATGATGAAACAACTATACAAGATATCGTATACTGTAAACTCTTATCTATCTAAAAACAAAAGTAATTCTCTTTCTTTCTACACTATATAGTAGGCTGATATTAAATGTATGACTCTGATAACATATTTATGACTAAGTAAGATAGCTAATTCGCGATCCTCACAGATAAAATCAAGAAATTCATTTCCTCAATTATTTGCATAAACATACTAGATTATTTCTGATACGTCGCGTATCTTTAGTATATGTTTACAATTAAGTTTAGAAACAAAAACAAATGTAACAAGAAAATGTTTTAAAAAAATATATTTACACAGTCTCTCGTATCAATTATTTCTATAAAAAATACTTAAAATATGATTTATGTATATGTGTGTGTGTGTATATATATACATATATATATACATATATACATAAATATAATACAATATATATATAATACATATTGCATTTAATATTATTTATTACTCATATTTTTATTATTTATTATATTTTATTTTTCACATATTATTTTCTAAATATTTACACACACACACATACATTTAATCACAAATCTTTCAAAAGTTAATTATGGAAGTGTGGTTTTCATTTCTCGTAACTTTGAATTATAGATAAAATAGATCGAGATGTATGCTACTTTGTATACATGTAGTAGCTCAACGCTCAAACTCATATATACATTGAACGATATACATGTATACGTACGTTATGTAGTCTCGGATCAGTGAATGACAGAGTAATTGTCTTTGTGTATACCTCATGCGTAAATGTGCGACAACGTGATGATAACTGGATCACGTTCTTAATTTAAAGCAGTAAAGGTGCGACAGTAGTATAACAGAAACATGCTACATTCGCACCAATAATAGTTTTCCAAATAATACATTAATTTTCAAATAATATTAGAATTTTGTCAATCATGTAAATAATAATCCTGAAGTATCTATAAGATAATTTCAAATTTGTTTTATGGATAGTTGCTCTGAACACGCAGCTTTATTATTGTGATGCTTTAGCGCGATACTTATGATGGTATCTCGTTCAAGACTTTAATTGCTGTTATAAAATTATTGTTGTAGTTTGCATACACTTTCTGTGATATATGATTACATATGATCGTGCAAAATACAATTACAAATTTAAACATGCTAATAATTGTTCATATAATCGCGTGTTATATTGATAGATCCTTATGACCGTGAGATGAGTGAAAATGCGGTCATGGCAACTGTTAGAGCCGTACCTACTCATGGAAGAGATTTGAATCAGCAAAAGCTTCTTAAGTGTTAATAACTTTAAAGTGTTAATAACTTTAAGTGTTAATAACTTTAAAAATCTTTATATATATTGTTCTCAGCTTCAATTTTTATGTACACCAGTTACACAATTATATTTATTAAAAGAAAAGAAAAAATATATATCAATAATATATAAAAAAAAACCGGCAAATACAAGGAACAACTGGATGTTCGTGTATAAAGATGATTTGATAATAATTTGATAGACGTTTCAATCTTTGGGTCGGACCTTCATCAATAGAATAACTGAATATAAAAAATATTTTACAATTATAAAACTTGTGGCAACAAACTTTTTGATTTAAATAAATGTTTATTGCGCATGTATAAAAATTAAAGACTGACATTTTATCAGATTACAATAAATTGCAAAAATATATCTAACTGAGAAAATATATTTTTGTTGTATAATCTTTTTTTAATTTCGATCTATTATGCAAGCCTGACTTGTAACATTTTTCTATTTTGTTTTTACAGAGTGCAAAAGAAAAAGCTATTTCTATTAACAGCATTTGCACTTGTGATAATTATCGTGGCGATAATAATAATCGTTCTTATAAACGCAGACTCCAAATGCGGCGCAAAATTCGTCAGTTCTTCCGAATTAGGAAGATATACAAAGGTAATACTTAGAGATTAGAATGATAAAAAAAAAGAAAAACCAAATGTTTTGTACTCAAATTACAGTATCAGAAAAATCAAACTAGTTGTTACAATCTTATGTAATTTTATATGTATAGAGTATGTTATAGAATATATATAATTCAAATATTCACATGCTATATAACAGGCCGCCGTGACAACTAATGGCCAAGAATGTGCACAAATTGGTGCCGATATCTTAGCTAAAAATGGTTCAGCAGTGGACGCAGCGATAGCGGCACTTCTTTGCGAAGGCGTCGCGTCTTTACACAGGTATATTGTCTACCTACATCACGCTTTTACTCAGTTTCAATGTTTATCATGCAAGACACGTCTCGCATTTCAACTGAGATCTGACTAATTTTAATACAATTTTTGCGATTAAAATATATATATTGAGAATATATATTGAGAATATTTTTATATTTTACTTTAAAGCATGGGATTGGGTGGAGGATTTCTTATGACAATATGGGACGCAAAAACCAAAAAGGCGTATTATCTAGACGCAAGAGAGACTGCTCCAAGCGCTGCGGACAAGAACATGTTTGATGGCAATGCCACTCTATCCATGTATGGTGAGATTTTCTCACGCACAAAAGCTTCTTGACCGATATATTTACAGTTATACATATATGTACATATACAATTACGTTATTGTTACAAAATTTTTTTCTGATTTGTTGTGCACATAATCATAAAATATTTTATTATATCTTTCTATATACTTTACGGATGCATGTATATATACATATAATTGAGACTTATGTATACTAAACAGGTGGACTGGCAGTCGCTGTACCAGGTGAACTCAAAGGCTATTGGGAAGCGCATCAAAAATTCGGAAAATTGCCATGGCATGAATTATTCGAACCCACCATTCAATTGTGCAAGAAGGGGTCTCGCGTTAATGATTATCTTGCCGCGTACTTACTTGAGAAAGAACCTATGATAAAGAACGAAAGCAGTTTAGCGGAAATACTTATAAATCGTGCGACTAATAAAACGTGGGTTGTGAGTAAAATCTAACTTTATTTTTCAAATTGTTTAGTTTGTTTAATCTTGAGACAAATCTTTATTTAATAAATAGTTCATAAAAAATTAACTGAAAAATAAGATATTAAAAAAAATAAAAAAATAAAAAAAATAAAAAAGAAAGAAAATATTTATAGGCAGGAGACAAAATAAAAAGAGAGAAACTAGCAGAAACGTTAGAATTGATAGCAAATAGTGGTAGCTCCGACATATTTTACAACGGTACGATTACCGACAAGTTAGTAGAAGAGATAAAAGACTTTGACGGAATAATCACGAAAGAGGATTTTGCCAACTACAAGTAAGTTTTAATATTTTCTTCTTTTGTTTTCAGCTTTTCAAATATTTTCAAATTTTAGATATTTGTAAATCGTGAAATTTACTGTTTATCTCAAAAAAGAAATGTAGCAAAAGTAATTACAAATTTATAATTCATATCTTTACGTAAGCAAAATTTTATGATAGCATACATTTTTTGATACAAAAATGATTATAAGAATGTAGAGACAATATGAAATAATTCGTAAAATAATACGGGATAAAGATTTAATATGAGATTTAATAATATAAATAATATTAATAATACATGTTCTATAAAAATGTTTTCGCTCAAGATTCATTCGACCTGATCTCGATGGCTGCGAACTCTTTGTCTCCTCAGCAAGCGTTTTGCCGTTATCTTAGTTTTCAGAGATGTTTATTAGGTTGCCTGCTTTCTATCTGCACAAAGTAATTTTCGATTTTGTAAACTGCTAATTGATCTCGGATCGACAAAATATCTCGACAAAATGTCAAATATGCATTTAGAGTTTAACAGAGTTAAGATAAAAAAGTGTAATACAATGGCGTGATAAAATTAATTAAAGTAAAATATATGTATAATGATAAACATATCTCAATTTATCGCTCTTTCTCTTTTTCTCTCTCTTTCTCATAATCAGTCAGACTTTATTATCAATAGATAACTACTTGATTAAGACAAGTATATAAGAAACAACAATACATTTACATGATATTATCGATATTGCTTACTAATAATTGATTATTACGTCTGAACGTAATTTTCAAAATATACATTTATGTAATCTGCATGTGGAAGAAAATAGAGAATATTTTTTTATTGACAAATTTTTTTCAGTTTAAATTATCTTTATATCATGAATATGTTGAGAGAATAATGTAATTATTTTTTTAATTTTAAGAAAAACATAAATGAAAAAAGTGTTAGTTACAATTACCCATATTAATAACGGAAACTTTTTTTACAGAGTTAAGTGGAGAGAGCCGATTGCATTAAAAATGGAGAAAATGACAATATACAGTGCTCCACCGCCGGGTTCGGGCGCAATATTGATGTTCGTAATGAACGTTCTTCGTCGACTTTTACCTGTAGATGATGAGAATATAATGTGGCAACGTGTAGTGGAGACTTTTAAATGGGCTTATGCAAGAAGAACCGAGTTGGGAGATCCTGATTTTGTTGAAGGCATAAGTGAGATTTTTTGTTTCTATATTAAAATTGCATTAAAATCTAACATACGTTCGCGCATATTTCCAGTAAATTTTGTCTTAGAAATGTTTTCAACAACACGTTTCTGTAAAGTAGAATTTTTTTTTAAATTTTATTGTAACATCAATGCGTGTAATGATAATTAAACAAAGAAAGAAAAATACAGTTCTTTGAATGGTATTGCGCACGTACCATTGCGATTCAGCGCGTTTTTTCCGAGAACTGCAGCGTCCGACGTTGCGCCTAATAACCGCGTAGTGCAACGTAATTAAAGCAAGATCTAATATCAAGAGAGAATAAAATTCCGATGTGTCTGACTTTGTCTACTATGATATTTTCGTTTTGAACGTAATTTGCTAAAATCCCCTCAATTCTGAGAGCTAAATGCGATATAGAACCACTTCTTTGTACAGACGAGGTGCTTGCCAATTTAACGTCCAACGATTACGCGGAAATGATAAAAGAGAGAATAAAGGACGATCGTACGAGTCAAGATCCGGAAGAGTATGGCGCTGTTACTGAAACGAGCATGGATTCAGGAACGGCACACGTTTCCGTTCTCGCTCCCGATGGTTCCGCCGTCTCTGTTACATCGACTATTAATCAAGTGTAAGTAAATTATATGCGATGTATCTTTGAATTTTGAATTAGACAGAAAATCGCAAATTATTACGAGAAACTGGAAATATAAATATTTAAATTAGACAGATTAAATCGCGCAAATTCTCGCTCAGCACTTTATTTTCACGCTTGTTAATTACCTGACAGAGATACTACATTAAAAATTCTAATGTCATCAAATGTAACATCAAAAATTCATCGATTGAATTTCGTCGCTTTACTCTCGAGATATATATATCTGATATTTTTGTTTAAGAAAAAACACGGTTTGTACATGTTTTAAAAATAGAATGATTTAAGTGCTCTCACGGAAAAATCCACAGTGTAACCTCGCGGAAATACATTACATAATGCAATACATTTTATCCTTCTGAAAGCATCTTTATTTAACAGGCTTGGCGCGATGATACGTTCGAAATCCACCGGTATAATATTTAACGACGAGATGGACGACTTTAGTTCGCCCAATATAACCAATGGCTTTGGGCTTCCGCCGTCACCGGCAAATTTTATTGCGCCTGGCAAACGACCGTTGAGTTCGATGTGTCCGACTATAGTAGTAAGACTATTGTACATATATCGCAAATAGAAATGTTAATTAATTTGTTAAAAATTAACAATTTAAGAAACACACAGTAAAATTAGACGTTTTGTGTATTACCATCAAGATCCAATGAGCTATGCTTACGATAAAATTGCAATTAACAATTGTGATGTGACGTGAGCCTCGAGTCTAGGAATCGCCTTGCTCAACGTTATTAATTACAATTCGCGTGCGCGATCATCAAAGCGATTCTTTATTCTTTCTCACTGCTATTGTTGGTTCTGCCACTGTGTCTCTCATTCTGTTATAAATGCACGAACTTCCAGTAGATTTCCACAAAAAATTTTCTTACAAGTATAATTTGGAGAGAAAGTTATTCAACGTACAATAGCTGAATTCCGATATTCATTACCAGTACTAGAAATCTACACTTCACGTAACATGTGCTATAGATTTTTAGTACTGGCAGTAAATATTGAGACGTAGCTATAAGTTATCGCGTGAGCGGTTAATGTGAACTCATTTAATTCAATCATACCATTCTCCTTTAGGTCGACCAAAACAACAACGTAAGATTAGTAATTGGCGCAGCCGGCGGCACTAAGATCACAAGCGGTGTCGCGATCGGAATGCTTCTGAATCTTTGGTCTGGATATGACATTAAAGAGGCAATTGACGCGAGAAGACTTCATCATCAAGTTAGTTCAAACAATTAAAAAATCGTTTAAGCAAACAAATAATTGAAACCAACTCTTTACGTTAGAACAAAGTTTTGAAATCTTATAATCATATAATTTTGTTTAAACATTGTAGTTGCTGCCTATGAATCTTCAGAACGAGCATGAATTTTGTCCAAGTGTATTAAATTATTTAGACAAAATCGGACATAATACTTCTACTTTTACCGGAATTGGCAGCGCGATTACAGCCGTATCTAGTGAAAATGGACAAATAACTGCGAATTCCGATTATCGCCGACAAGGAAGAACAGCAGGATTTTAGGAAGTACTTCGTCAGAGTGAAAGACGTAGAAAAATGTATTAGAAAAATTATTTTGCGTGTGCGACACTTAAAAATAAGCTATTAGTACTTGTAAAATACTTAAGATCTTTAATGCTTACAATTACTAATAACTTCCTTACAATTTTCATAGCATAAAATCTGTATACCGAGTAATGTGGTGTTAAAAGAAAAACATCTCGGGAAGAAAAGTATTTTATATATATATAGACAAATTTTCTATGTGATTATATATAATCCACACAGATATAACGTCTTTTAAACAAATGAACATTTAATTAAAATTTAATTTATATAGAATGTTGTTCCGTGGAAATATATACAATCGAGATCGTCTCAATTTTATATACATACAGAGTCGAGCTCATTATTTCTTACGCTCTCATTGTAATAAATCATTGTAAAGTTTACAAAAGTGTACACGACTTTTCTGTTCAGATTGATTCAATCTATCTTTCTACTTTAACTGTGTCAAAAAAAAAAAAAAAAAAAAAAAAATCATCTTATTAATGAATTTTAAGACGAAAATAATTTGTGATCAATAACATAAGTTTCTATGCTTTGTAAATACTGCTATAGCTTGATTACACACATACACACACACACATGCGCATTATAAAAGTATTAATCCATTTATTAACAAACTCGAAGAAAACATTAATTATAATGCATGTTTAAAAGAGATTATATAGATATAATTTACAACTTGTTTGCTTTTCTGAGATTATTTTATTGATATTTATTTAAAAATATATATACTGTAGAAAATTACACTAATTATAACACTTTAATCTCGTTTTGTCTGTTTCGTTATTGAGTTATTACGTGCTGCTACGTTCTATTCGAAGGCGGTATTTATATGGCTAAAGAAAAAGACTTTGAATTTAGATTTGTTGCTAACAAAAGAATGTTTTTAAAAGATAATAAGTTATTGACATGATAAAAAACATCAAATTACTTTTTAGAAGACTTAAATATGTCGATATTAGTTGTGTATCAGTCCGTAGATAAAAATATATGTTAGTCATATCAATAGATATGCAGAATGCTGTATGATTAAGATATCCGACATTCATTTCTTGAAATAATACGTATATGATAAACACAATATATATATATATATATATATAAATTTTATATATGTAATATATATACATTTCATATATTTGTATATACACACACAATAGTATTAATATTGTTACGTCCAGATGTCTGGACTTCAAAGCGAATAAGACCAGAAGAAACACTAGGCTAGGAACTTTTTAAACACGCGTTTTATTTACATAATTAAAAAACTTGTATACAAATATGCAATAATCGTATGCAAAGAATTCGTAGCTTCTTCCTTCGATTTTTGTTTAAACATCTGCCGTTTGAACTTTGAAATAAACAAAGTATTGCCACTCGTTCTTCTACCAAGCAGTTGTTCCTTTCATCAATCGAACTGTCATTACTTCTTATCGCGTGATGACGCAAAATATGCATTTGGCAACAACATAATTAATATTATAATTAATATTAATGTTATTATTTAAGTAAAAACAATTAAAACAATTTTTACAATAAATAGTTTTCTTTTTGTATTTAGAAGAGTGCAATTGTGAACATAAAAAGATGTTTCAAAAATTGTATACTTTCTTCAAGGTTAATCTGCCGCTACAGTAATTGATATTCCGCTTGAATTTCTATCTTAATCATTGTACATTCGATGTATCTACATACATCATGAATATAAAATACGTACCTTTGTCCGTTAATACGATCATGTGACCTTTATTATTTACTTCCGCATATTATATCTTTGTATGTGTATGCGTGAATGTGTGTGCTCGCAAGTTGTGTATCTATTCCATCTTCTCATCAATAGAACGAAAAAAATAAAACTTTAAAAATAAAAAGTTTTTATTTTTATTTTTAAATTTAAAATTTTTTTGTCTAATTAAAATATTGTAATAGTCTAATATAGTTATTGTAATATAGTTTTTAGATAATGCATTTTATAAAATAAGAACACATATATATATATATATATATATATATATATATATGTGTGTGTGTGTGTGTGTGTACAGATAAAATAGACGTTTTAGAAAAAAAAGTAAAATAGTCATTCTTAAAATTTAACATGTATTTTACATTCACGTAATTGTATAAATCTCATATTTAAGTTTTGAAAAAAATAACAGAGATGTGTGTAGAATAAACTATGTATCTTTATTGACTTTTTTTGTCAGCAGAATAAATGAGCTTTTATCATCGTGCAAAAGTATTTAAGTTTCATAACTAACCAGACTCCTCATCTGTTCACTTTGTTGGTTTGACAATATAATTCACGGTAGTGTCGCAAATAAACCAACGTTATTTCACAATCTCACGAACAGAACGTACAACTTACATAATTATCCAAAACACATGTTGTAAGGCAAACACGTTGTTTTGATCATACTGTCTGACGTGTAAGAGGATTGTTTTATTGGCTGAAAACGATTTTCATTAATCATCAAACCGCACGAGATTGAATTTACATATTCGATGTTATTGTATCACGTACAACGCAATTTTCCAAGAATAGAGACATTACAAAGTCATTGCGCACTTTGACATGGTAATGTCACGAGCGAACGGAGCATAAATGAAACACCAAGCAAATTCCGCGCTTGAAAATTCCGATTATGATTATGATTATTTTAATTATATGTCTGTATTTTTCTACAAAGAAAGAGAGATAGAAAGAAAGAGAGAGCCAACTGCTGCTTTTTTGCGTTTTATTTTACGTCTGTATTTTACACGTAAAATCGACAGAGAGTTCGTGTGCGATCGTGTGATTTGCATACAGGCTCTTCATATGCGAGTCGGGTTTGACAAAATACATTGACCGATATGAAATCAACGTGGTTGCAATAATTTCGAGAGTGTACGGTTCGCGAGCATTAATCGAGATTCCCGTTTGTCGTTGAAAATAAGACGCGCAAGAATCAAAAGCGGGACACAAAGAAAAAGAGAGAAAAAGAAAGTGGGAAAGAGAAAAACAGAGAAAGAAAGAGACACGAGATAGTGGACAGAAATTCTTAATTTCCTGTGCTTTGTTCTTGTGACCATGGTAGTTTGTTTCATTTCCGTTTCGTTGTGCCGAGGTAAACGAAACGAAGGTAGAAAAAAGAAAGATCAAACATTATGAAAAGCAGCCACTGCTAGTTCCGATTAAAACAGACCGTTTGCACGTAAAAATTGTCCAGTTATCTGTCGCATGAATATTTATATTTCTCTCGTAAAGACTTGTGTAGTCAACCTTGGAATAGAATACTACCTGTAGTTTCAATATTAACAACGCGTAAGAATATTAACGTATTGATTTTATAAGTCAATATTGTAGCAATTGTAGCACTTCATTCATACAATTTAGTTATGTTACAATTATTAATATCTAAGTAAAAAAGATAAAAAATTTGAAACATCTATTTAAGAAGTACATTTATAAAATATTGAAAAGTATGTTTTCGATTTCTTTTATGATATATATTTTAATGATGTACGTTGTGCACGTGTATTTCTTGGTGTGCATCCATTACATATATTCACTTTCAATACAATTTAAATTTAGAAATAATAATAAGAAAATAAGGAAATAAGGAAATAAGGAAAGTTTGTTTTTCATTGATTCATTTTTATATCATTATATGATCTTGAGAGCCTGTCTGAGACACAGGCTATTATTAAATTAAATTTAAAGTGATTTGTTGTTAAATGTATTTACAGGATAAAAAAAAGATTGTGACCTTTGTCCTGATGTCCTTTCACAAGATAAAAATAGCGAAGTTATCAAAAGATGTAACTTTATTTTGATCAATTTTAAATTATTTATCTCTTTAATTAAATTTAATGAATATATAAAATGTAAAAAATATCTTAAGTGTGTGAGAAATTGAATATTTATTTATTATTAAATTCTCAAATTAGTTATTTATATTAAAATTTATATTAAAAGGTAATGAAAAATTGAAACAATTTATACTAAATTTTTAAAAATATTTTAGTAGTTATGATTTCAAGTAAAAAAAGCCGATTATCCGAACGTTCTCATTTTTCCATTGATTATATCTAATTACAAGCAACAAGAAATGAATCATATTTCATCGAAAAATTCCGTTATACGTGAGAGGTTTCTAAAATTAATACGTATGTTGTACATCGGCGCGGACTTTGATAGTTTGTTTTGTTACTCCCTTCCTAAGTGTCTGACGAAGTCTTTATAAGCAAGAGTTTGAAGAACGATGCTTCTTACCGCGTGTTGAGTCCGCAGTTGTCAGTCGAGAGTAGGAGCTTGGTCTGATTGGATCCACTAGCACATCGTTCTGACGTTCTCTGAACAGGTAAACTCAGTGGCGAAACACTTTCACCAGGATGCTGAGAGAAACGGTTCTAGTTTTCGCGACAGTTGTCGTATTCGTCGGTGCAACCGTAGTTAATCATTGCGATTCAGGTATGTAAGATACAAAGTTTTATAAAAAAGAAAAAATACACACACATAAAAAGTATCGTATAATAATTAAGTATTGTTTCTGATAAAAGTTCTATTTAAAAGTGTGATTAAAATGTACTACTTCTAAAAAATTTACTGCTTTAATTGTATTATATATGAAGACATCTTCTTTTTTCTTTGTTACAATACGCAAGAAAAAGAAATCTTTAAGTAAAATTCTTTAAATAAAATTTTTTAGATAAAATGTATATATGTGTTCATGTTTTATGTATGTTTTATGAGTAATATATACAGTATAAGAGTAGTTTTAAAATTGATTTAAAACTATAATTATTTTTTGAAGCTAGTAGAAAAGCCAATATGTTTGCTCTAAAATTATGGTTTCTCTTTGCGCGAATCCGCCGATATCGTTGAGTGTCTATATAAGTGAAGCTTTACGATATTATGATAACATATGATGTTGCAGTAAAAACTTCTTAATATGGAGGTCATTCTTAACATTATTTGATTGTAAACGGAAATTATAAAATAAAATCATTGCCGACCGATAATAGCTTTAATAGTTTGCGTTTACATTCCGTATTATCACATGAAAATAATGTCAACTGATATTTTGAACATTTTCTAGTTTTTTATTTGTACAAACCAAAGAAATATACACGAACGTTTAGAATTCTATACGACAACATTGTTCAGAATTTTTTTTTTTTGAAATTAGTAGATGACGAGATCATTGTAAATTATCACGCGAGTCGAGCAAATGAGTATTGAGCGATTACGTCGAAGATTGTGTCCTTTCGTGCTGTGACACATGCCTATAATTCTAATAATCCTCGTAATTTTGTCATCACGAGTACAATGCGCTTAATGATTGCTTAATTATCGAAGACATAATGTGAACGAGGTAACGAAGCTAACAGTATTGTTATTAATACCTGTGTAATTATTTACGGGAAAACATAATTGACATGCGGTGAAAGTGATGAGCGGAATACTAACGCGAACGATAATTTACCACTGACATGTTTCATCGTTAGAATTTCAACGCTATGTTAGAAACCTACGTGAAAATGTGTTCACTGCACAGTATATCGGTTACAGTACGTAAATATTTTGATTCGTTTAAGTTTCGCACAAAGCAACGTACTCTTCTTCGTTATATTTCAAACGTGTAATCGAAAGCAGGAAGAAGCACATATACATATATGTATATATATATATATATAGTGTGCAGCATGTCCATTACAAAACACGATTGTGGCCGGTTCGTGAACCGATAAAATCACTGTTGTCTTCTTAGATATGAGCGTGGAAAATTGCGCACTTGAGTATGATGTCACGAGCATTTTTCTACCTCCTCATTCAAAAACATGTCTATTCTAGAGCATGCTTTTTTATAAACAATATAATTTCTTTCAACAACTGGATTATTATTTCCGCACAATAATTGCACGTAACAAAACAGAACAAAACAAAAATGACAGAAGTTGCTTAAGAAAGATTTGCATGACAAGACTTATGATTATTTTGACCAGATATTCCCTTATTTGTACGTCAATGTTCGCTGACGCTACAGCACTGACGCTACAGCACAGGTGTGTTATTATTTTTCTCGCTAACTATTTTGACGTGACGACCTTCACAATTACGAATATAATCATAAAGACATAATAACTTTTCAACACGTAACATTTATCTATCGTAAATGTACTTATATTCATGCTACGTTAGTTACGTATGTAACTTGTAGAAAAAAAATCATTTATATATTATTTAAAACTTGACAGCGCGTCAATAATATAAGTAGTCGATAATTGTTTATTTAATTGATACATTAAATTAATTTATAAATCTGTTTGGAAAGAATTTTTTTTTCTACTCTGATATTTCTTGTGAACTTTTCGAGATATGTATATCATATTTTGCGTTCCGTTAATTAAATTAAACTCGAATAGTTAACACAAATATCTCTTAATAATGCGTTAAAATAATAAATAAGTATATACATTAGAAGTGAATTTTTAAGTTACTCGATGTGTATATTCTTTATTATATATCGATGACTCGGCAAAGGAGATCAAGGTGATCTACCTTCAGGTTAAAGTTTTTCTGAGAAAATAAAAAAACTGATTAGTGAATATATGAGCAGATTCTTTTCCGACAAACATAGTAAAAAAAATCTATTACGTCAACGAGTGTGCAGTCGAGTACGAGGTGTTAATTTTAATTTGTTTTTGTGCAAATAAGAAAACATCACTGCGTGTAATTTTTTAATAAGATACAATGAAAAACCTACATACAAAGTTTTTGATAAACTAATAGTGAAGCAACAGTATAAATATTGCAATATACAATTAACAAAAAAAAGAAGATTATTTTAAAAAGAATGACTATTTGCTCAAGAA
Organism: Pseudomyrmex cubaensis; assembly: GCA_014825685.1. Lineage (NCBI taxonomy): Eukaryota > Metazoa > Arthropoda > Insecta > Hymenoptera > Formicidae > Pseudomyrmex > Pseudomyrmex cubaensis. Next base: position 35,522 of record QVOA01024412.1, read on the forward strand.
CCTTTGATCTTCGCGAGAAGGCAAGCGTTTTATTTGTTCGGTTTTGCATACAACATATTTATGTTTGCGCAATTTTAACCTCTTGTTTTAATCTTGTTAATTTTATTGCAATATTTTTACTGTTATTGTTTGTAAAAAAATAATTTTGTAGATTAAAAATGTTCCACAAAATAATTTTTGACTAAAAATTTGTGCTTTGTATAACTTTGTATGAATTAATTAAAGTAAGATGATTTTAATTTTTTTATTAGTATTATTTTTGTATTTACTATTTTGTGTTGCTTTTTTTGTTGGCCTACAACACCAAAACAATTTTTTAAATACAAAGATAAAAAAGATATAACTCTTCTTTCTTAGGGAACAGTCTTGACAATTTCTATGTGAGAAGTGTAATTTTATATAATCGTAACATTTTATCGATTCCATATAAATGATTCATTTATTTTCAGATGTCCCTTTCGAGGATTCCACGCAAATCAGCGTATCTAACTGTGAGAGACCTACGTGCGAATTAAAACAAGGAACAACTGCTACCATACAAATCAAACTCGTGCCCAATCGAACTATTCAGACTTTAATTAATGAAGTAGGCGCTATTCTTTTTAATGTACCTTTGCCTTTTGTGGGAGTGGACGGAACAAATGCTTGTGATAACATTTATCAATCTGATGGCGTTACCAAAGTTGGATGTCCACTTGAGAAAGGCCAAGAATATCTTTACAAGAACAGTTTTCCTATTCTGGCATTGTACCCTAGAGTAAGTTTGCAAATCTTTTTATATATTGTGTGTAATAAATGACAAGATCATAAAAGTATAAAAGTATATTTGTTTACTGCACTATAATTGTATCTGTTTATTACACTAGTACTAGTTAACAGTAGACATTTATAAAATAATAACAAGTCAAGCGTAATTTAGGATAATTTGATAAAGATCGGGTTCTGTAAAGACTACGTATATCATCGGTTAATTATGCATAGCTTGTTTCTTTCGTAACTGACAAACTTCTCAATAAATGTTTATGTTGTTTACAGGTTCCATTAGTGGTACGTTATGCATTGCGAGAAGGAAATGACAAACTTATATGCTTTGAAGTACCGTCGAAAATTACAAAATAAATTCCATCGAGCATTGCACAGCATGTGTTATCGAAGTAGCAACCTTGGACTTACGTAATTTAATTATAACCAAAAGGAAAAGAGAGAGGGAATGAGATGATATACAGAATTCTCAACGCAGCACAAATATCTATTGAATATTTATGTAATGTTCTATGGATATTTAATATATAATTTTATAAATATCATCTATAAGATAATTTTAGAATATTGTATGCTGTTTAAAATAAAGCGTGTAAAATAATCCTTCAGAGATGCAAAATGTTAAATATATTATATTAAAAAAATGTTAAACATTTTTTAATATAATTATATGATGTTTATAGATGACATATAGATAAAATTTTTAATACAATAAATACAATAAATTTTAATTTTTTACAATTATATTTATTTTACCTATTTTTACATAGTATCTACGTCGTAAATTAAACTTTATAATGTTGTAATAGAAAAAACACGTATATAAATTTTATATAAATTTTAGTTTTTACATATTTGTGACATATCATATACAATATATATGTAGCTTTATAAATAATATACGTAGAAATATACGTAGAAAAAATTTCTACGTATATTTCAACATTAGAAATGTTACTTTTTTTCTTATAAATATAGAAAGACATGTATCGAATATATGTTAAATTTATATACTTTTCATCAACACAACATAAATTTGAATCACAGCTATGATACATATTTATCATTGCAATGTTACCGATAGTCGATACAAACCATTCACACACACACACACACACACACATATATATATATATATATATATATATATATATATATATATATATATATATATATATATAGAATCATATTTAAAAAACTATTATCGCAACAATATGTGCAAATAAAAAAAAACATTGTTGGCTTCCTCAAATTTCAACAAATAACAATTCTGTTACATGTTATAGTAAATATTATACGATAAAATAAAATTTAATTCAAGTTGCTATATGTAGTAAGTCACAAAAGTTTGTGTATGTGTGTTTGCATCCATATATTATGACAGAAACAATTTAAATAAGTAATAAAAATAAATACGGCTCGAAGGAATCAAAATAAGAAAGTAAAAACCAAAAAGCCAAAGGTCCTAGGTGTAGGTGGACGTTAAAT